>VZRE01004011.1:110306-161133 GCA_013396775.1 Cephalopterus ornatus | reverse complement strand
AAATAAAATTGCTTTGCTTCAGGTGTCTCTCGCCTAACGATACAAAGGTCGTCGAAGCCCAGTGATTCCCTCGCGCGCCCGGGAGGCTCGCAGAGCTGCCACCTCCCTCTCGCTTGCAATGGTAGCGCCTCCGCGGCTCGTCGCCGCTGGGGGTGAGGGAGGGGAGGGGCGAGCTCCGGAGCTGATGCATTATTCATGAGGGGGAGGGGCAACAGGGCTCATTACCAAGGTCGGGCGGGCAGGGGCCGGGCCCGTGACGTCACTGTGACGAGTGTTCCGGCGCTCTTAAGGGCGCCGCGGCGGCCCCGGGCCGTCAGCGGGGCGGGGGGGGCGGCCGGGCCGGGGGCAGCAGCCTTGCTGAGGAGACCGGGTCGCCTGCCCTGCGGAGGTACCGGCAGCCTCCCCGCCTTCCCTCCCTACCTCCCCGCCAGTGCCAGGCCCGGGAACGCCCCGCTCTCCCCCTGCGTCGCGGTGTGGCGGCTGGGGGGGCGGTCGGAGGAGTTCGTGTCCGGGGACAGCGACCTGTCCGGGCGCATTCCTGACCTAGCGGATTCCCTGTGGGTGCGACTGTAGGCGGGAAGGGCCGCCCTACCGGGGGTCCCGATAAATGAAAACGAAAAAGGAAATATTTGATAAAAATGGGCTCGTTATCGAAAAGCTGCGGTATTTTTAAAGCAGTACAGTGGCGCTGATGGCAAAGAAGAGGGCTTTATTCTATAAATTAGCTATTTTCGGACTTACATAGTGGCTTGCGATAGGCGGGTATTTAAACACCCCACCCTGCCCCCTCCCGTCCCGTTTCCCCACAGAGATTATTAATTATCTTTGTCTCTTCGGTGTGCCGGGGTGGGGACTCACCCCTGCACCGAGCCGGTGTCAGGGGAGCTCCCGCAGGCGGCCGCCCCCAGCGCCTGTCCTTCCCTCCCCGGAGCGGCCGCAGCCGCCTCATTCGTCTTTCTCGTCCTGCCCCTCGCCGCCCGCTGTACCCGGTTCCTCTGGCAGCGTGTCCTCCGGGTCGCCGCTGCCTTCTCTGTTTCCCCTCAGCGGCCGCCGCTGCGCATCATCAAAACATGCAGGATGAGCTGCTCCTGGGGGTGACACAGCAGCAGCAGCCAGGCAGCGAGAGGCTGAGCAGCAGCCCCGCGTCGGGACACCCCCCTTTCGGCCACCCCTCCTCTGACTTTAAACCCTGTCTCAGCCCCCACCAGGATTTAAACAAGCAGCAAGCGCAGCAGCCACAGCCGCCGCCTCCTCAGCTGAGCCAGAAGAGGAAAGAGTTTAAGCAGCAGCTCAGCAGCCCAGCCCAGCTCGGCAGCAGCCACCCCCTGAATAACCACCACCCCCCAGACTATCATCACCACCCCCCTCAGCAGCAGCAGCAGCAGTTCAGCCACCCCACTGACAAGTACCAGCAGCAGGAGCACAGGCAACAGCAGCAGCTCCAGCTCCTCAGCGCTCACCCCCCGGAGCCGCCGCGGACGGGGGATCACCCGCACCACCGGCCCCTCGGCCCCGCCGAGCACCAGGGCGGCGCGGACAGGGGGGGTTCGGAGCGGCTCGCCCCTTCCTGCCCAGGGGGATCGGCGTCCGCGGACCCCAATGTGGGGGTGGCCGCCGCCTCCTGCGTGAATCCGTCTCCTCATCTGCAGGCGAGAGCCAAGCTGCCCCCCATGGAGTCCCCCCCGAACAGCCACTTACTGGGCAGCCCCGGGAACCTCCTGCCCGGCGGGCTCGGCTCAGGCTTCAGCAGCCTGCAGAGCCCGGAGATCCCCAGCCCCCATCACCAGAGCGGGGGCGGCTCCTCCTCGGCGGCTTCCCCTCCTCCTCCGCCGCTGCCCGGCTTCGGCACCCCCTGGTCGGTGCAGACCTCGTCGCCGCCTCCGCAGCAGACGCAGCAGCCTCCGGTCTCCAGCGGCGGCGGCGGGCAGATCAGCGCGATGCCACCCCCGAGCCCGGAGTCCGAGACCAGCTTCTACCCGGGGATCCCGTCATCGATCAACCCCGCTTTCTTCCAGAGCTTCTCGCCGGTGTCTCCTCACAACCCTTGCGCCGGGCCCTTCAGCAGCCCCTTCTCGGCCCCCGCCCCCCCGCCGCCGCCGCAGATGAATTTACCTCAGCAGCAGCAACAGCAGCAGCAGAACCGGAGATCCCCTGTGAGCCCCCAGCTCCAGCACCAACACCAGGCGGCGGCGGCCGCCGCCGCCTTCTTACAGCAGAGAAACTCCTACAACCATCACCAGGTATCGGGCGGGGAGCGCTGAGCGATGGGGAACCCCTGGGCGGGGAGAGGGACGCCTGCGCCCCCCGCCCGGTGCGGGGCCGGGCGGCCGGAGGGGTCGAGCCGGAGGGGTCTGCAGGCAGCGGGCGCTCTGCAGGCAGCGGGCGCTCTGCGGCCGGCCACGCTCCCCGGCTGCTCCGGGTGGCAGGTGCCCGGACGGCCCTTCGGCCCCGTCCCCTTACGCCGCTGCCGGCCCTCCTCGGTGCGTTGTCGGCTGTCCAGGGACGCCGGTTTTTTCGGGACGAATGATCTTCTAAAAGAGGGCAAACTCTCCTGTTGGTGTCAGGGAGTCTCGCCGTGAAAACGTGCCTTCCTCCCCTCGCGGCGGGTGCGGTGTCCCCGAACAATGAGCCTGACAGCTCCGGCCGGCACCGCCCCCCGCGCAGCCCCTTCTCCGGCCCTCGGCCGGACGGGCGCAGGTCGCCGAGAGGAGTTTTAGATGCGAAAGCTGTCACCGTGCTGCCCTTTCAGGGGTTTTGGCTGATGTTTCTTGAATGTATATCCGAAGACAGCGCTGTGTTCCAGGTTCCCGTACTTCTGTGACCGATTTTAATCAAGTGGTGTAGCGATATCGTGTTAAAAATGGAAGTTTACGTTTCTTTCTAAAACAAAATATTGTAAGAAATCAGAGAGAAGCAAATCTATGTTCATATCACTAGCTATTGCATTATAAGCCCATCTTACTGCGGTCATTTGCTCAGTTATGAAAGGCTGAAGTTGTATAGGCCTCTTCTTAATTTTTTTTCAATCTTGTATTAAATCCTATCAGTTTTAATCGGTAGAGATCAATTTGTATTAGAACTGGAATATCACATTAAGTTTGCCTGTCCAACGACTGCTTCCAGTGCATCATGATTAAAAGCTAGTTGTCTTTAACACCTATAATAACACTCTTCAAACAAATTCCGAAGCAATTCTCCAACAGTGAGGTGTACAGGCATTTTCTCTCACGAGTTGCAGGTATACTTAAGCAGTGCCATGACAGCATAGCTAGCAATATTAGAGGCTTGTTAACATTTGGCATTATCTCTTAAGGTTTGTTTCACAATAGGGTGCCTGCCTCTCCCAAAATTCCAACCCAAGTATTCAAGTTTTACAACATAATTATCTATAATTATATAGAATGGGATGTTTTCCTGATTACTTGACCAAGAATGGCTTTAGTGGTTTTTTGGTTTGTCTTCTGGGGGTGGGGGTAGGAGAGATGTTGTTATAACTTTATCGTTCTGTCTTCATAAAGTTCTGTTTTATCTAAAGCATAGTGTATTGACATGCTTTAAATTTTTAAGTTATTAGAATTGCAAGCTGAGGGTTGCTCACAGCTAAGCTTAGAGATAAAAGTACTGTATTTTCACTTAACAGAACTGAATTTAGAATTATCACACACCCCCACTCCATTTCTATGTTTGAGAAAAAGCCTTTCCAAGAACAGTTAGATTTGAGAATGCTAAAGATAAATACAGTTCTTCACTGTCAGTCAGGCTCAGTGGGTCCACCTCTTGGTAGTATGACAACCACTATAGGTTACTTTTTAGCACAAGTTATGGCTTCGGAATAAGAAGTTATTATCTTGTAAAAACCTTCCATCTAAAAACTGCTTCCGTTTTCATGTTGGAGAGTATGGGGTAGTCGTTAGATACATGTGCATCTAGGTAAAACCACATGTAGACAAGAAAAAAAAATTGTCAAAAAAAAAAATCCCAGACTACACCCTGCAGAATACCACAGATTCATTACTCCAGAAATTACTCCGTTTATTAATCCAGAAATATTAGAGCAGGGACTTCAGAATAGTGCATTTTAATTTGGAAACGTTAAGATAGCTTCTTCAAGCAGATTCTCTGTACAATAGCCAGTGCTCTTCTTGCTCTTATATGGTAATACTGAGACAATGATATTCAAAATAAGGGGGGGATTGAATCTGCCATTTGAATTCTAACTTTTAAATACTATTCACTGAGTAGAAATAATTCTTATTAGTAAAAATATAAATAGTGTTTTAATAGTAATTTTTAAGTTAATCTCTTTGAATTTCTCGTGTTATTTTAATGTCTGATAAATTGGTCTCAGGGTTTTTTGTAAGATGGTTTTACACCCTGGAATTGTTCTTTTACATAGTTTTAAGGAATGCTGCCAGTAAGTAAAATGATAGTCTAAATTGTTTGCACAAGTACTGTGGGGTTTATTGGATGTATGGAGGAGTAAGAATTACTTTAATGAAGCTGTGTTTTCTTCCTTGCCTCAGGAATTTATTTACATGTTGTCAGGAAAGAGTGGTTAATGGAAATCTTTGTGCGTTGCTTGCTTGGTGGTTGGTTGTTTTGGGGTTTGTTGGGGTTTTTGGGGTTTTTTTTCGGTTTTTAGTGGAAAAACACGTATTTTCAAAATAATGTAAATTAATTTTGTTTTTCTTTTTTTTAGCCTCTTCTGAAGCAGTCACCTTGGAGCAATCAGAGCAGTGGCTGGAGCACAGGAAATATATCCTGGGGAGGAATGCATGGCAGAGACCATCGTAGAACTGGAAACATAGGAATTCCAGGAACTATGAACCAGATCTCTCCTTTGAAGAAGCCCTTTTCTGGTAATGTCATAGCTCCTCCTAAATTTACTCGCTCCACTCCATCACTGACACCAAAATCGTGGATTGAAGATAATGTTTTCCGAACTGACACCAACAGTAACACTCTCCTTCCTTTGCAGGTAAGGATGGTATGTACCCAGGGTGTTGCATAGCGTTTTGACTTGGTTCATTTTAAATGAGAATTAAACAGTGGTAGCAGCCTTGATACTTGGTTTGAAAGTTGTATGTTTCTATATTATTTTTAGTTTTAAATTTTGACTAACCTCCACATTTTTAGTGTACTCAGCAATATATGATTCTCACATTTAAATAAGAATATTGACTGTCAAGAAGGGTAGAAACTGTAGGCACTGATGAAGCAATAAAAACAAAATATGTTTAATCCATCAAGTATTTTCTGTCTGTGGTAGTGCTCATATTCTTATAAATCCCTTTAGACCTTGGGATTTTTTTTTTGTTTACTTGTCCTTGTACCTAGATTTTCTTCTGTAGATTGCTCTGGAGTTTTCAACATGTTTGTCTTTTACTGGTATTCTAGGCTGAGGTTTGCATGTTAGTGAGATCTTTTTCCTCCACATTTTAGCACCTCTTATGTTTTCTTTTGTCTGGAAGCCCTGTGACTTAGAAGTGTTAAACAGGAGGATGTGTCTTAGAACTAAAGATCTGGGATCACCTCCTGAATTTTGCCACTGACATCTTGTGTGACTTGAAGTAAGTCACTTAGCTCCAGGCTCAGTAATCTCTTGGTAGAATGTAAGAAGGGGAAAAATAACCTGTATTGATTCAGTCATTCCTTCTTAGCAGAGGCCTTTCGTTCGTGACCACATTTGAGTTGATAAAGCTGAATTTGCATAAATTAGCAATCCTTACGTAGCTGTAGTGGTGGCAAAAGGGTGGTCCTTGGGACCTGATGTCCCACTAGAGTTTCTGTTTTTCGTGATGTTTTGCTGGCAGAAGTCCATTTGGGACAGGAGACCATATCCCAACTCTATCAAGGTGAGCTCTGTTACTGGCAATATTCTTGAAGTTAACATGACTTTTGGACATGCCAAAGTCCTGCTCCAAGTGTACATGTTCGGACCTGAAAACTCAAGGGGATTTGCCCATACTGTGAATACTGGTTCCATTAAGTAGCCTTGCTAGCTGGAATGTCACAGTTGAATAATCTTTTGCATGGGTAGAAAGATGGGGGGGAAAATGTGGCGTTTTTCAGGTATTATGTTCTGTTAAGGAAAACAGATGACAGACAGGCAATGCTTTGCAGTGCAGGGCTCTGAGAATAGTAGGAAGTAAACCCTGAAATGTGTCCCAAAGATGTTAGCCTAAGGAAGAGGTTTAAAAATATTAACGCCGTCATATGTTGAAGCTACAGTGACATATACGTTGGAATTCATATGCAGCTAAGCACAAGTTGTGAATATATTTGCTCATTCAATATACCTTAGAAGTCCATATGACCATTACTTTGAACTTTCAGAAGCTTCTACAGTGGTGGTTTTCTATAGATTAACTCATTTTATGTCTAAACAAGTGTCTTGTGCATTCAGATTGTAATCTAAATAACTTCTGTGTAGTAAGGTAGGAAAGAAATCCTTGCAGTTTAACTTTATAATACAATAATGTTTCTATATAGGGGTTAGGGGATTTTTTTAAAGAATAGTGACCGTTTGGACACTTAGTTGTTATTGATCATACCTGTGAGCACCAGAGCCACCAGTTAAATAGGCCTGTTTGGCTGTATTTATGCTGTAGATCTGTCTATGCTTAAATCTCCTTGGCATGTATAAAGTCATAGTTGAAGAACACAGTAAAAATAGTCCTCTTTGAAGGGTTGCAGTGTTATCTACCGGTATTGTGGAAACACTAGATGTTTCCATAAATTGTTTTGCTACACTGAAATCGTGCTCTTATTTTTCAGTTAGTGCACTATTGTTATATGATTAATTCCTTGTGATGACTGTTACATTTTGGAAGCCATAATGAAAAAGTTAAATAGAGCTTGGAGCTCGTGCTTCTTTTCATCAGGATTTGTGTTGGCAATTGCAATGCTGTCAAACACCCATCTTGCTGATTCGTACTGTGCTTGTCTCCTTCCATAAAAGGTTGTGGTATTTAGATTGAAGATTCTTAAAGATACAGTAGCGATTTCAGAAGATACTAAAAAATAGTACTGATTAAATTCTGTGCTGTCTGCAAAGTTTAACACAAAAGCGTTTGCCTGTGTAGAAGTTACCTATTTCTTCCAAGCTTCCACAGAGCCAATACATCTTAGCATGCATGTTGGATACACACACTGCATCAGTCACACTTTTGCAGAATACTTTTTTTCTTTGTTTTAACTGCAGTAATCATTTTGTGTGGCAGGGGACAAAGCACCTTTCCTCGGAACTTTAGCTAGCTCAAACTTAGCAAATAAAAACAGCTTAGAAAAGCCAGTGCCCTCAGTGACTAACTTTGTGTAGATCATTAACGTTCAGATACCATTTTTTTTAAATGCTTTATATTTTTTCTAAGTCCAAATAGCCTTCAGCAGTGTCAGCTGCTCATCCATTTTCTGAAGAACATGTATCTCATGCAAACAAGATAAGCCACAGAGGAATTGTATGCAAATCCGAAGCTCTGCCATTCCATTAAACTTCTTTATTCTTTGGTCTTTGCATTGATGGTGGTCCCCAGTATAGAACTGACATCAGTTCTGATGAAAATAATGTTTCTTGACATTAAACTAACATACTAGTGACAATGAATGTCATTACTGGTGACTGAGTAAATAATTATGTGTATTACTTACAGGGATGAAAGCATATTTTCTGTACTTCCTAGTTAAAACTGAAATATGTTCCATTTGACATTGAACTCACAATGGCCACATCAGTTGCAGCAAAATTGCTTTTGCTTCCAGAAATCATGAAAGACATCTCTTAGGATTTTTGGAAAGTTCAACAGGTTTTTTTTGTTTTCAGTAAACGTAATTAAACATCATGGCAACACTGATTTAAATGTGAGCAACTTAAGCCTATAGCCAAGTTTTTCTTATGGGACTCACTGTAAGAACCTATTTTTGCCTTCCTCAGGTTTTTAAGATAACACAAACTGCATCAAATAAAGTTCTTTCATAAACAAAATTATGTCTACAAGTTTTAAGTTCTGCCATACTGCTTGTACCATTATAGGTACTTCATATAGGGAAGGGATTGTTGCCTTGTACCAGAATCATTAAAGGAACAGTCAGAAATCTTGTCAGGTGTTGACACCATACAAGTTAAGCATTTAATTGAGGAGTCTATTTCTCTCTCCGTAGAGAGAATCTGGGCTCCTTATTTAGATAATCTAATTCTCTAGGAGAACATACCTGGCACCACTGACCTCACACAGCCCCTGGGATTCCAATTTAGGCACTTACATTGCATTTCAAGGAGTCAGATAATATGAATATTCCTTCTTATTCCCTGACCTAAAGTACAAAAAAAAAATAGGGTACAAAACTAAAAATATATTTTTCTAACACCTGATACTGTTGTTTTTCCCTAAAAAACGTCCTTCAGGCATTTATGTGGCCAAAATGCAAGCACAGAAATCAGTGTTTTGTGTATCCATTTTTCTTGATTTACATTCCTTGGATGAGGACAGTAATTAACTGTTTCCAAATTTATTTTTTTTTTTTAGAATTGCAGTGTCTGCTAACCCTATTTTGATTACAAGCTTAGTTTTTCTTACTGTCTTGCAAATGAGCTTACTAAAACCTGTTAAAACAGTTTAATAATACAGTGCAGTGTTCAACTATTTTCATTCTAGCAAAAACACTGCATTCTATGAATATGAATTTAGTTTCTGTGTCTCTTTTGAATTACGGAAATACACTGCGTGTCTGGGTGTTTTTCACCTTGATTTGTCCTTCCTGTTTGTTCAAACAAAACAGTATGTGTAATGTTCGTGGTCCTAAAAGCTGAGCTTTATTATTCTACGTTGGAATTTAGCTCTCAAGCTGGGGATTTGTGTGGTAAGGTAGCATCTTGTACAAATGCATATTTTTCTTTTGCTATTTATTTTTGAAATACGCTCAAGTTTTCAAAGACAGCAAATCACTTGAAACAAGACTGTATGTCACAACAGATGTTAGTTTTAGATATTTAAGCTGCTGTCATGTTGCTTCTGCCTTACAATCACTTCTATTCAGAGAATTTCAGATTTTCAATATGACAGTTTTAGTACAATTTAATATAGCTTAACAGTTTAAATGGCTAATCTAGATGATACAGATAGCAGTGAATATTTAGGTGAAGAGCAAGTTGCTAAAACTGGACTTTTAATGCCATGTTTAGATGCCTAAATACGTGGCCTGTTTCTTCAGAAGTGCTGAGTGTTTGGCAGCTGATGTTAAACTTGAAGGCATAGGGAGTACAGCTGCTAAGTTCTCTTGGTCTTCAGACTAGTGTCCAAAAAGTAATTTATGAGCCAGGCTTTACCACTTTATTTTACTAAGGCAGTGCTGCCATAGAACAGTTTCAGGATTTTTAATGCTGTCGATTGATTACCTGGGACTGATTAAATAACACACAAACCCAGATATTTGTGTTTGAGGACCATGCAGGGGATATCTCTAACTGGGAAAAGCAGTCTACTGCCATGCTTTTGACTTCAGGACCACAACCTTTGAATAAATAGTATTAGGAGCTGTAGAGATTAATGATTCAAAGGAATTAATTAGTGGGAAGTTCGTGGGGCGCACCACACAAATACTTTTATGACTTCATGCTCTTCTAACTAAGACTTTTTTCCTACTATTTAAATTTGCTTCAGTTGTACAGCTCATTCTATTAATGCAATACAAAATCAGAGTTAGGAAAATTCAGCAAAATATTTAACAGTGTGGAAGTATAGCAGTGATGCGTATGCTGAGTAGAGTATTTTGCCTCACTCTGCCAAAGCATGGCTCTTCTGAGGTAAAATGAATATGTTCTCACCCAAGATCTATCCAAAAGTGTATTTACCATATGTGCTGATGTATTTGCACTTAAGTACTGAAGGTAGTATAGATATTTCTCGGTGCAGGAGATGGGATGTGAGGAGCCCAAAACTTGAACAACAACTTCCCATTCAAATGTCTAACTGTCCCTTTAGTTATTTCATTGAAAATATCAATACACAGATTTTCTAGATTTTCCGCTTAAGTCAAGATTACCCAGTCTTTAATCATTTCTGTGATTTGTCTGGTTGCTTCCGGTTTATCAATGTATATTCTTGAGCTGAAGTACTCCAATATGGATACAGTTCATGCTGATGGGATTTTTTTGTTTGTTTTTAAATGCTTATGTAGTTGGGAAGTAGGTGTGTTTTGCCACGGACCTGTTCTTGGTGCATTTTAGGCTCAGTTTAGCTAGTTTACGTAGCTGATTGTGTCCTTTTAACTTCAAAACACTTTGTTGTCAGGTTGACCATTCAGAGATGTTTACCAGACATCTTTAGTTCAACGTTACCACTAATGACACCGTGAAAAGTAACCAAGCAGTTTCTTCTGTCTACTTTAAGCCTTCTTGCTTTTTTTATAGAGCTAAAATTGTAATTGTCATAGGTTCCCATATTAAGTTTCTCATTTACGCTAGTTATGGTTTCAGCAGGAGGATTATGATTATAGTGTGTCCTCACTAAAATGAGAACGACTTGAAGTTCAGATGTAGTAGGTAGTTTAGAATATGGAATGTACTTAATTGTTAGGTTATTACTGGTAAGGTTAATACTGAATACTATATTCAGGTACTTTTTAAAATCTGGATACTTTATACAGCAACAACTGATTTAGTAATAGTCTTAGAGCATATTTTTATTCAGGAGTCAGTTTTAATTTAATTTTTCTTTAATTTAGCTTTTGACAAACTCAGTTAATTTATTAAAGTCAAAGCTACAGAGTGTTTTTTGCAGCTAAGAGCATACTTGAAACTGGCTACAAGCTTTATGACTTTTGTTTTCAGTGCCCATTGCATGCTATAATTCTATAGAATGTGAAGGGGCATGTCAATGGTCATACCTTAAAAGATACTACCACTTACTGATTTTAATACCTGTGTTAGAAGTCTAATTCTATACTTGAACTAGCTCTTTAGATTGGTAGTTTAAAGCATGTGTCCAGAATAATTAAAAGTTGTCAAACTTATTAACTCTGAGCATCTATTTTTAATGTTTGTAATTAAAAAGTAGCAAAACTATTCACCAAAATAACTTCTGTTGTTGCATTTGCTTTATGTGCAAATGACAATATATAGGCTTTGAGATGTGACTGCACTGAGTATCTGCAAATGCTCAAAGAGGATAATCTTTGCATAAATTGCATCGGTATATTTAGAAGTCCTAAATAGTCTGCCAAGAAAAATTACTTGTTTAGCAGTTTAGCACTGAAACTTTTTTTTTTCAGAGAAAGCTGCCCTCTTTCCATCCCTGCACGTTCAGATGCATGGCTTGGGGACTTCTGAAATGTGCACTCTGTAGACATGTTTTTCGTGACATTGTCAAAAGGTCCTCCTAACACCCCTCTGTGGGAAGGATACTTGGTGCTTCTCCTATATTGTTTAAATCTGTAAAAATTCAGAAAATAATTATCACGTTCTGTAAACTTTCTTACACAGTCTTAAGTGGAGCTGACAATTTGTCACTGGGCCATATAGCTCTGGATCTGTAGGCAGTTAGACCAAAGCCACATTTTCAGTTCTGCTGTGTATAAACACAGTTGTGATTCTGGTATTGGAAAGGAGGATCAAGCAGAATTCAAATGCTTATACAGTTAATAGGAAATAAAAAGCTAGTCTGAGTATTGTAGTGTTTGGGACAAGTTAACTATCAGCTCTGGTGGGAAAAAAAGCTGGCATTATGTTGTGGCATTCCAGTGAGATACACACCACCTGTATCTCACAGCAAGAGTCAGTTGCTTCTTAGCACAGAACTGATGAGCCAGAGCTGAGGGAAATGCAAAATATTTTACAGGAATTCAGCCTT
This sequence comes from Cephalopterus ornatus, assembly GCA_013396775.1. Lineage (NCBI taxonomy): Eukaryota > Metazoa > Chordata > Aves > Passeriformes > Cotingidae > Cephalopterus > Cephalopterus ornatus. The sequence continues at coordinate 149,287 of VZRE01004011.1, read as the reverse complement.
CACAAAAGGTGCTTTTGGAGTCAGGATGATAGAAAACATGTATTAACATACACACTCATGTATCAGTGCCTTTGTTCTGCTGATTCTCTTTAGTTTCATTATTTCAACACGGTTGAGAAGCAGTTATCTTCTAAAACAACCTGGAACTACTTTTAAAACAACATGGAAAAAGTCCCAAGAATTAGAACTATTTCCATGTTGTTTTAAAGACAATTCCAGATTGTTTTAGAAGATAACTGCATATCATCCGTGTTGAAATAATGGAACTAAAGGTAGTCCTAATTCTTGGGACTATTTCCACATGCATTGAGAACTGTGTAGAACAGTCATGTTCGGAGGTGGTACTTTTTGTGCTGGTCCCAAAAATTGGCCAAAATCATAATGGAAGTTTTCTGATGTAGCACAGCATGCTGTAGTGGAATCATCGCCTTTCAACAGAGCTTTCTAGAAAATATTTGCTGATGTGTGACCTACATTACTGAAATACTTTTCATTTCTGCTTTGAAATGAAAGCTCCATATTTGCATAGATGATAATTGTGCTCTTTAAAGGTATGATGTACATATTTGGGGAGCTCAAAGCAGTGGTTTAGCATCTACTTGCACAAAGATTTAAAATGACCCTTGTACTCAAAGAATGACTTACTGCTTTTGAGATAGTTAAATTTCAGGTAGTGTTGATTTATAGCATGCAGTGTGAATTGAAATAGAGATTAAAATTTTGAAGCACTGATTGCCAAGATATTATCAAAACTCAAAAGTTAATAGTGTGATGTGTGAGTAGTGGGACAGCAGAATGCAGTTCCTGTACTTTAATCCTGCTTTAGTGTATTCCCAACATTTTTATAGTGTGAGGTGCCTACGTATTTTATGTTTCCACTGCCAGAAAATAGGTAATACAACTCAAGGAAACAGCCGTCTTTATGTTTTTTAGCTTTGTAGACATGAACTTTCTAAGGTGTAAAGAGGATGGGAAAAGTTTATTATTTCTCTGCTTCCAGCAGCGTAAGACCTTTCACTTGAGATACACAGAACTTGCAAAATAGAACAATACAAGGGTGAAGTTAGACTCATTTCACCACGTCACCTAGTGGAGCAGTTCACAAATTAATTGCAAACATATGTTCTATATTTTATTTTTCCATTCCTCTGTAAGATCTAGGACCAAGTGGGCCAGTTTCAGGAACTAACTGTGGTGGAGCTTTTTCTTACAGGCTTCTGCTCTCCAGAGCGTTGTTAAGTCTGTGATATTGATAATCATATGTTATCTCATATGTTTTGCAGATAGTCATATGTTATCTCAACATATATGTATGTAACAGTGATCAAAAAAAAATCTGTAGTGAGGCTGTAACAAAGGTAAAATGTCGCACATACAGTTCAGTCCAGTTTTTATCAATACTAGTTGTTTTCCCCTCTCAGCTAGAGGTAGCAAAGCATGTTCTTTGTTTACACAGCATTTTGTTTTGCAAGAGCACTTAGTACCTACCAAATACTGCCTTAAACTGTGAATGTAAGATTACATTGAAAATCCTGATGAGATACCTTTTGAATGCTAGGGGACAGTAGGGGACAGATCCAGCTCTGCCACTGCTCACACCTTCTATAGAAAGCAAGTTTGCTGTGGTAAGCAGGTTCTTTTCATGGTCCTAACGAGAATCAAACCTGTAAGGGCATGGAAGCAGATTAGTCACTTCAGTTTCGTTCTAATGCTTTTCAGGACAGCTTGAGAACTGAATGAAAGCAAACCAGTCCCAAAGTAGAGTCTGCCGTGAACTAAAATAGAGCTGATGACTTGTTGGCACTCAAAAAATGGGTTGAAGATCACCTAATAAAGTGTCAATGGCATTTGATCTGGGATGTGGCAGGAGACAACAGAAACCTACTTTTTTATTTTATTGTTAAAATTGTCTAAGGGCTTCCGGAAAATAAAGGATCTGGTCAAATGAATGTAATATATCGCTTACCCAATTGGAAGCTGTTAGTCTTTATAGTTGTTTGAGGGAGAGAGAGCTGGGAAAAAAGGGTTCTCCCTCTTCATGCCAACACTGAACTCTCTAAGAAATTTGAAAGTAAAATCTAAATTTCATTATGGCTTGTCTTGCAAAGCAGATCGTAAGTCACAGTTTCTGACTCACAGGAGACCTCTATTTCAAAGCTTGCATTTTTACTCCTCCAGTGTGAAGAATACCTGCTTTCTGAGGGACGTAGTTTGAAATGAGTCTGTGCTCTGCTGAACTGTCATGGAAAGTCAGTGAACTTGGATCAGATACCTTCTGTATCCATTATATACATACTAAGTAGATGGCTGCATCTTTAGGGAGTTTTAACAGTCATGGGATGTGTGTGGTGTTGTTCATACTACTCTGTGGAATTATTACAGTGCAGACAGAAGACAACAGTAAAACTAAGGCATGATTATAGTCCTTAAGTTCTTTAAGTGCAGTACAGTCTAGTGGCAAGCCTTGCAAGTAGAAGAGATTATGGTTTTACACAAAGTGTTTTTGGTTTCTGAAGGTATCCCAGAAAGACTAAAGGACTTAGTCATCTTTCTTCTGTTCGTTTACTGGAAAATATGGGAGAAAATGTCATAGGTAAACAATCATGGAAAACATTTATGGTTCATTACAATAAATTTTATTACCTGCAGTGAAAGTATTTATAAGACAGTATGGTAACTTCTTAAAGTCTGTGTACAAAAAAAAATTGTCCTCTATAAGACTGAATATCTATTAGTAGGCTTTGTGACATTTCTTTTTCATAGTTTAGCTTTAATTTTCCGTCCTTTAACCATTTAGTGCTGACCATTTGTAACTCAAGTCTTTGTGTGCAAAGTGTCTTAGGTAAATCACCCTGAAGGACAGTCTCAGCGGGGGCTGTGGGCCCATGCCAGGCACTTAACCAAGCACCAGGAAAGTGCTTTCTTTTATGTGAGGTGACTGTCCTTCTTGTCCTGTAGTTCCCTACCTTACTCACTATTTAATGTGTGCATTAAATGAAATTGAGCTCTTAAAGACATTAGTCTCCTTCATTAATCAGCCTAATGCATAACTCTGCTGTGAATTGCTAGAACTGACTCAAGCAGTTCTGAAGGAAACAGGCAGTCACAGGCTGTCCAAGTGCACACACAGCAGAGTTCTTCTCGCTGCATCTCTAGTTTCATATTTGGATGCTGTTAAACTCACTGTTAATAATATCATATCTTTTGTGGTATCATTGTCCATATCCAATGTGTCTTGACTGTATAACCTTTGGAAGGAACCTTTGTTTTCCTTTCAAGTTTCTTGTTAAAACTACAGAATTTGTATTCCAATACTAATGATTTTGGTTTGATTTTCGTTTTTTTTAGGATCGAAATAGAATGTATGACAGTCTGAATATGCACTCTTTGGAAAACTCCCTTATTGACATTATGAGAGCAGAGCACGATCCACTTAAAGGTATGTTACTATGCTAAATAAAGGAAAAAAGATTATCCATTCTGCGTATTTGAATTAATATTGACTGCTAATTTAGATTCTACATTCATATTAAAATAGCAAATAAATTATTTTCTCACACATGAAAAGCCAATCTTAAGCTGTATTTTAATGAAAACATTGATTTACAGTTGTTTAAAACAAGTTTCAGTGTTTCTTCTTTCCCCCTCCATCCTTCCCTCCTTTCCCCGAGAAATTTGTAGTTTATTTTATTTGAAATTTTCTTGATTGCTGTAGAAAATTCTACCTCAATTTGTGAAGATGCACTATTCTGTTAGAGGTAGGCAAAAGAGTGTGGGAGGGGAATCAAACCACTACCAGTGTTAGCCAGTTCATTTTCCATTTCTCTGCAGTGGCATCTGGAAAGAAAATTAAGTCCATTGATAAAATCAGGTTTTGTCCTTTCAAATATTTTTTTCAAAGCTCCTGGGGGATAATGCATCCGATCTGAAGAAGTCTAGCAGTACACTTGGCTTTAGAATGCTGGTTCTTCTTACCGCTTTGGGCTCTGTTAAGTCACTTGGCCACAGCAGTAAGCATGCAGCTTAGCATATGTAGGCTTCAATTTTAACTCCTCTATTCCCTGTGCATTTACTCACTCTCGGGAATTCTGTTTTTCCCCACTTTCTCAGGTGGCATTTACTGTTGAGTATTGGGGCAGGGAACCCAAGCCATTTTAGTTGGCCTGATCAAATGTTACTTCATTTGTGGTGTTCTAATTAGACTTAACACAATCTAACTTCAGAATTATCCAGGACTTCAGTGTTGCTTTGTAGAAATTAAATCTCCATATTGAAGCAATTGAAAAAATAAAACAATCAAGAATTATTTCTTTTTTGCATGATTATTTACTCCCATCCATTTTCTATTCAGTAGAGGCTTCTAGACTTAATATATATTGCATTAGTACATAAGGGCCAGTGTTCGCTAATTTGAAGGACACCTTGCCAGAATCTGCTCACGGTTCTATTAAGATCTGTGTAATCAATTGTAAGACCTGTAGCGTTCAGATAGCATATAATAGTATCTAAAGATTTACAATATTCAGCCAAAAGTTTAGGGGTTTTTTCCCAGCTGAAAATCTCTACAAAGCATCTGTAAGTATGTAGCATTTACTTGGGCAGTTAATTTTCCTTGACCTTAAAGTGGAAGCTGATATCTCATGTCATGTTTCTTACTGCCTGCAGAGAATTAATTGCAGTTTTAGCAAATTTGTCATTTAAGTTCATTATTAAATTCAGTTTCTGTCTCTTCTACATGTTTGCAAAACATTATTACACAAAGGGTTTGAAACAGTTGAACAGCTGGTCCAGTGGTAATTGCTGTGAACTAAAAGCATGCGAATCTCATCAAGGATGAGGTGACTACATGTACTATTCCTGTTCCAAAGCATTGTTGCTTCTATTTGCCACACTCAGGTGGTGACTAATATTTCTTTGATTGTCTGAAAGCTACTGTTAGGAACAGAGTTAGAGAATGCAGATCTTCTATCGCAGTGAACTGTCATGGGCACCTCTCACAGTCCTGAAATCCAGTCTGTTATTTCTTCTTTCTGTGCATGCCGACATGACAAATGGAAATGGTTGCTCTGTTCCCCCTGTCATCTTGCTGTTTTCATTTTGGCTTTATAATACAGAAGGGCTTTCAGAGGCACAGTGAGCACAGAAAAAAAACTACTACTATTTTTATTCATCTCTTCATATTTCATTATGATACAATGGATGAAAATTATGTATTTACAATCATAATTTTCTGTGGAGGGTAAGATAAGACAAAGCTTTAAGATTTTAAAGAGAATTTGGTTCAGACATAGCCACTTTGAAAAACTCAGTAGCTTCCGTCTGTTCTTTCTAGGGACATGAGTATAGGGTGTCAGTCTACAGTTAAGAGTTTTGGATTTTTTTACCAGTTTCATCATCATCCTCTTGCAGTGAAAATTCTGCAAAGTTTTATGTTTGAACTAGAACAGATGGAAGCCATAGATAGTGATGAATTCAAAGGAAACCCATTTTTCTGTTTGAGTGCCAGAGAACAATGCACACGCCAACTGAATTTAAATAGAGTAATTGTGTGCTGTTATTTAAATTGATTGAATAAGATATTTTTTCTCTGTGGAAGTAATTTCAGCTGAAACAGCTATGTTATTAACAGTAAGGAATGAGAAATGTTCCTTATGGACTGAAAATGGGAAGAAGAAATATGCTGGAGCAGCCTTTTAGTTCTTCTCTACCCTCTGTTTAGTCACCATTAGTTGGCATTTCTGTAATTTCTGAGCAATGTTAACTTTTTTTTCTGTCAACCATAAAACACTAATTTGGTTATATCAGTCTCTGGTTTTTCTTTTCACCACAGAAAATCTAACATTTACTTAAGAACCCAGCATATTTGCTTGCATAATGCATGGGATTAAGAATATTATTACTTTTTGTTGTTCTTATTAATATATAACATACTTTTTGTCACTGGAGAGTATTTTGTAAGTAGAGAATATTTTTATGACAAGTTTTCAAGTAAATTGAAGCACACTTAAACAATGCATCTTTTATATCTGTTCACAGAAGTAAAGTGGAAGTCCCTGGAATTTTAAGCACATGTTTCAGATTTAGCAGCTTACAATATCTGGAGTATGACTAAGCATCTTGTCTCAGATTTTGCACAATGCAGAACAGACACCCTGTGTACTAGCTACAGTTCTGCATGTCAAGATCCGTTTTAGAAGGAAGTCAAATTTCACCACTTTTGCTTTCATGAACTTGAAAAAACTTTATCTCAAATATGACTCACTGAAAACGAAGTGTATGCCTGCCAAAACATTGTTTATAGATGCATAGTTTTGGCTTCACTTAGGCAAAGTTTAGTCATTACAACAGACGTGATCAAAAGGAAAGTAATTTTTAGCTTTCAATAAGATATTTTCGAGGTAGGGTAATAGGGAGTAGATGTTTGACTAAACTAATCATTGCAGCAGAAATACTGATCATATTAAAACTAATCGTTCCCATGCAGCTTTCTTGAAACGCATTTCATAACAAGACCTTAAGTAATGTTTAAGATTACCCCATCCATTCCATTCCAATGGAATATAAACTCAAATTAAATTAATTCATTTTTAGAGTGTTGTTCTTAAATACCATTTTTATTCTTCTAATAGTCCTTAAAACAATTTTGAGTGCTGATAGCCTGAAATACAATGTTGGTAGTATAACTCTTCAGACATACCTGTTGTGTACTTGCATTTTTTTTCCTCTTCTCCTCCCCCAAATACCAATGCATCATGATGTCAGGAAACAGGAAAGTCAGTGCATTTCGGCTAAAATAGATTATGGAGAAATCTTAGAAGTGGTGGTTATATTTTGTATGCAATATCTAACAGTATTGAGTTGATTTAGTGAAATTTTTTATTTACTGTTTTAAACATCTTTCTAGTAAAGACTATGGCATTTTCCATGTAATTTAAAAGCTTATCTTTTGGAATGCAAGAGTATCCATACTGTACTTAATTTACAATTAATTTCTGTGTCCTGACCAACTGACCCTGGGATTAGCTCAGTTGGTCAGACCATGGTGCTAAGAACGCCAAGGTTGTGGCTTCAGTCCTGTATGGGCCGTTCATTTATGAGTTGGAGTCCATCCTTGTGGGTCCCTTCCAGTTCAGAGTATTTTGTGATTCTTACATTTCTGCAAACTAGGTGTGAGATAATACTGAATTTGAATTAGCAGGAGTACCAAGAAGGAATATGATTTTTGTTGATTTTTTTTTTTTGCTGTTGTTTCTTCATGAAGGGCAAAAAAAAATTTTAGCAGAGTTACACAAACATGTTTTTTGTATAGCTGTTAATAAATAAAGTAGAACAGTATTATTTTGCATTTTTATGGGAAAAAATAATTTGCTGTGCTTAGAAGTCTGTCCTGCACTTTCCTGGGTTAATTTTCCCTTTAAACTTGTTTAGTTGAGTTTTTCAGCTGTTAGGCATCTTTCTTTCTAAAGCAACCTGCTGATGCGTGCTCAGTGAAGTATTAAAAAAAAAAAGCATTGGTGACTCAGCAACATAGTAGAGAGCATTCCCTTTTTTTGCATATGGAAACCTTAGTTTTCAAAGGCATTTGTTTTATATTTTAAGTTATGGAGCTCTAAGGTTTAAAACTGAGCAATTTATTCCTAGACTAATTCAAATTGTGCTCAGAAAGGAGTTTCTGAGGATAAAAAAAATCATGGAGGAAAAAATTCACTCTTAGTCATATAAAAGGCTTTGAAATTGTACATAGAGATTGTTTCCTCTTTCTGCCATAGAAATCTTTTCTGATAAAAGAATATATTTAAGACTGACAGACTGAATTGTCTAAATAGATGGACTATCAAAGACAAACCATTTGGCCTCATTATGACTTGCATAATTCATACACAGTCATTGGAAAATGTAGCAGCTAGACTTTCTGTAACTAGGTGTTGTCCAAACACGGCTTTGTGCTGTTGTCTTAACTACGCTGATTCCAAAAACTGGGCTTTCTGAAACTACTGTGATCCTCAGCCATTCACTGTTACTGGGAAAAGCTTAACTTGGGAGCTTTTTCTCTTCTAGTCAGGGCATCTCTGGAAAAAAAGAAAATCAGGGAAGGAATTTGTGATTCCCAGTCTCTTCCTACAGCCAGTTAAGACTGTTTTTTTAAAAAAGGAGGAGAGTAGACATGGCACTTGTGAATATGTGAGTCAGCAGTGTTCAAAGCAGTCATCATGCTTAAATCTGTCCCAAATGTTTTAATATATAAGGGATTCCTCCAACAACTTAGTTAAATAGGAGTAGGAAATATGCATTTCTAAAATATGTGAATTTGCCTTAATGAAAATTGAGTAAGCACAACTACATCTGTATGCTGAGAAGTTGATAAAAATTTAAATTTCCATTCCCTGTATTAGTAAAATGAGATTACAGGAATGTAGCTAAAACTAAGTTTGTTACTCTTTCCTCATGGTTTGGATTAGCAAGACTTTTAATTGGATTTAGTGGATAAACTGGCCTGCCAAAATATATTTGCAAGCATCTTATTTTTTTCTGTCCTTACAGAAGAATGCATTGTGAGAAATACACAGCAGGCAGTTCTGTTAACATTAATTACATTTAGATAAGGAAGAGGGGACTAAATTTAATAGAACTCTAGTTGCATAAGAAGGTCAAACATACCTTTTTCTCCTTAGCAATGCTAGTTTGAATTTAGACATGATATATGAGAATTATTAATTAGTAGTAACATGATGTAGTTGCAAGTTCAGGTTTGCACAAAGAAAATTTTAGTAACATGATGATCTTTATGGTACAGAATTAGGCATTGTGTTTGTTGTAGATAGCACATTACAAATTTTGGATGCTGTAGACAGATTCTGTAGACAGTGAATTAATTACTTTTCATTTCTCAGGAATGGAATAAGTTGAATAAGTCTTTAAATATTAGATATTCTCTAATTTGTAGTTAATTTTAAACTAGAAAATTGTCTTTATTATTAAAACTTTTTAAAAGCAAGTGAAGACCACTGAAATGTCTGGAATATCATTGAATGGTTTTTATGATTCTAGATTACTGACATAGAAGTAGAATGGGATTAGATAGGATTTGTCCCTTGTTCTTAAAATGGTATCTTTTTTTTAATGCATCAAACAACATAAAATGAAAATAGCCAGCTAGAAAGATGTATGTGATGGAAGCAAAGTAAATTGGTGCTCCCATCTTCTGTATTTCATGTACTGATATTTTAAGTGAGATTTAATATAGTAAATGTCCATTTAACTAGAATAATCTGTTACAAAATGGTGTGGTTGAGCTCTGTATAAAACTGACCTTGAACCCAGTTCCATGCATGAAATGTTCTGAATTTATGTACATCCTGAAATTCAGATGGACACTCTGGAAAACACTGTGTTTTGCTTCAGCAGATTAATCTGAGGAATAAGAACCTAAGTTAATGTACCAAACAGGAGTGATTGTATTTTGAAAAAGTAAGAAAACCTTCTATGTTAAAAATGTTTTTAAAGTTGTAAGTTCAAGTACTAGACCAGATGTTAAGTTCATCAGAATGCAATAATATAAAGTGTGATTTCATTGAAATAATGACATAAATATGACTTAGATGTGTCAGTACAGCAGTACATATACTGAATACTGTATTACTCATTTTCCTTTCTAGCCTTCCAGTCACTCATTATCTGAGTTAGCAATTCATCTCCCGCACAGCGAGAATGGGTTTTATGCTGCAGTGGTAGGCCCAGCTCCCTGGTGCACTCTCTCCCTGCCACATAACAGAGAAGTGCTTCATTATTTCAGCTTGGCATCTATGTTTCAGATGCAGTTTATTTGTGAAGCTATAAGGGAGAAAAAAAACAGAATGCAAAACCAGAGTTGTAAACCTAGATTTTTCTATCTTTTTAGAAGTTTTCCTCTCCAGCTTTTTTTTTGGCAATAGTGGGCTTCTCTCTCCTGCTAGGCCTTAAATCTGACCTCCCTTTATGTAGTAATTACAGAAGAAAAAATTTATATTTTGTCTCTTGCTGAATAGGAAAAGAAGATAATTGTGTACAGACAGGGAGGAAGACTGTCACCACAGACTCGAGGACATTTAAGATAATGTCTCACAATTAGTTTTATTTTCGATGCAGCATTCTGATTTGCAAGAAAGAGCTCTTAGTGTTGCAAGTATTTCTACAGCACTGTATATAAACGTGACAGTGATCTTGTGAAATCTTTGCTGGTAGACAAATGACTTTATAGACCAAAGAACTAAGGAGCATAGCAAAGTGACTTGTTATATACCAGACTGAGCAAACTAGTGGCAGCTCCCAGATTGCAGTTTAAGGATGCCTTGTTCCCAGTTCTTTCCTATTTTAACAACATGCATTGCTAGAAGGGCAGAATTTTTATAGTTCCAAGAAACATTAGATATAGCTGTAAATGTACAGTATGACAGAAAAACTGGCTTGTATATTAAAACTGGACATCTTGAAGACTAGGAATGTGAAAACAGAGGTTCCTGCAAAGATTTTTGTTTACTGTGTTGCCTGAGCCTACTCAAAGATTCTGTAAAAGTTAAAGAAGACAGCAGAGTCCTTTTGGGTGGCATACATCTGCCCTTCGCCAGGAGCATGCCCTAGCATTTCAGTGCTTTCTCTGTACTTCCGAATTCCTCAGCAAATAGTTTGTACCTAATCTTCAAGTGTCCTGATAATGGTATCCATTCTTACAGTAATGAAGTCTGGGAAGAGAAATAGTACATGGCTGTATGAAGGGGTTTTTGCCACAATGCCTGTAAATAACAAGGCTAACCAAAATTTCCAAAATCATCTTAGTCTTAGTATTTTGAAGTTTTAAGTTCAAGCGTTCACAATGTGTATTTTTTCAAATTGATTTTTTTGACAAAAAAATTACAGTGTTGGATTTCTAAAGGAGAATAGCAAAACTTAATCCCTATTATTTACAAATTTTCAACAAAAATGTTTTTTATTTAACCCCTAAAGTGTCCTCTGGGACTTTGAACTAGTATTTCAAGAAATTTCTGGTTTTGCTGCTAAGCTCATGGGTTTACCAACAGTAGGAGAAACACAGTGCATGATAGGAATTGCTAGACAGCCTTAATACTGGTTTGGTTTTCTTTCTTTTCTTTCTACTCTTGGGTTCTCTTTCTTGCAAGCCATCTGCATATATATTACCTTTGAAACCTGTGTGAGTTCTAAACACCCATTGCTTCCTGACTGGATTCTTCTTTATGCCTCCACAAGCATTCTCATTTCCTCCAAAACACTTAAATGTTTAAGTCACAGTATTTTTATATATATATGCTTCAGATTATGAGCAAGCAAGTATGTTTGAATAGCGAGATAGATGGCAATGTAGTTTTTTGCACATTAAAACACACTTCTTCCGAACACAGCAGCTATTGTAAATGTCTCTCTAGGTCAGTGTGCACTACTGGTATGTTTGCTACTTCCTGTAAACAGAAAGTCTCCTTTAATAAAAAGGAATTTGTAGTGAACAGGCATCTCAGCTGTGCATTTTAAACCATTCATTTAACTATGAAGAATAGCATGCCACCAATGTAGTAAAATGTAGTTGTTGAAAATTCTGGTGTCAGGATATAAGGTTTTCATGTAATTTTTATTCAGTTTAAAATGCTGGAAATGTTATCTATCATATTATTTTTGGTTTTTTTGACTCAGTAGATAAACGACTTTTTTTTAAATCTAGTTTTGCTGGATTTACTGAAAAATATTGTATACAGGGTTATACAAAATACACCAAGATGCAGTCATAAAACAGTTAATAAAATTTTAATGCCTTAATTGCTATTAACATGATTTTTCTGAAATTGATTCAATAGAGAAGCATTAAAGTGTAGAAATGCCACTCCGTTAAGCAATGTGCATAGTACAGTTATTCACAGTCACTGTGAAAGAGAAGACTAAAGCAGTCAGCACTATTTCTGGGTGTCACGAAACAAAAAGTGGCTTTATCCTATTGGAGCTGATCCCAAAGCACACTGCAGATCTTATGACCAGAGAATTAAGGTTAAGAAGTCTGTTCTTGTCAGCTTTAACTTGGGTCAAGGGTATTGTTGGTTAATGTGCTTGGAGTTAAATATTAGCTCTTTATTTCCCTTAGGCAAACTGGAAATAGCATTTAGATTTAAATTCTAAGCAGTGACTTTTTTCATTATTTTTTCTAGCATAATAGCTAAAACCTCTACATTTGTTGTGTCCTTTGGTTTTTCTTTTTTTAAGGTCGCTTGAGTTATCCACATCCGGGGACTGACAATCTTCTGATGTTAAATGGTAAGTGCTAATCTTATAACAGTTTCTAATTATCTCTAGCTTAGCTTAAATCTGACATGTTGGTATAAAATTATACTATTATATTCTGTTATTGAATTACTTGCCTCTAGTCTTCAACACTGATGGGACTGTTGCCATTTTTCAGAGTTGAATTGCAAGAGCTGATCTTGCAGCAGCCTTTCATTATGTCTAGCTTATTGGAAATCTGAAATGCTTGTAACGATGCACTGTTCTTTTTTGTAGTCAAGCAAATCAGTGATACGTTCCCTGAAGAGCTGTTAGAAATCTATTTTACTGAAACGGGAACTAGTAAAATAAGAAGGCCAGAAAGGCACGTGTTTTCTGTCTTGGGTAAATAAAGAGTGAACAAGACACTTGGTATTAGACTCCTGTGAAATAACATTTTATTTTTGTTGGGGTTTTTGGAAGTGGCTTTGTCAAGTACATGTCTAACTGTGAAATATGCTGAAGTTAGAGTTCACGTTCACGTTCCTCTCCCAGTAGGTCAAACTTCATGAACATCTGCTACTCAGTGAAGGCATGAACTTTAGCCTTTGTTCAAGGGTAAAGAAGGAAGCAGAGCTTGGTAATCCATCTAAGTCAATAATAAATCAGGGGTTTTGCACACAAATGTTTTCTACACTGGGAAAAATTAGAGCTATAGTGCCACAGCTTCTCTAGATTAGCAAACATGGAAGTTGTTGTACACAAAGGAAGTATGCTTTTGTCATTGACTTGATGGGTCTAAACATTATGGGTAAAGACCTCAGTATTAAAAGCTGCGGTCAGAATACTTTTTTTTATGTTTGAGATTAAAACAAACAAAAACCTCCATATAAATTGCCTTAACCCTTGCGCATAGTCATTTACACTTGCACAAATGGATATAAAATGTAAAAAAAAAAAAAACAAAACCAAAAAACTATTTTCCCTGGTGTAACACTGAGTAAATGTTTTAAATTTTAAGGAAATTCAGGTTTAACTTTATACCCACTAAAGAAAAATAGTGCACAATTGACATTTGAAGTAAGTCCTCTGCTATTGAATAGTTAAGATAATGGAGTATCTTGAAAGAAAAAAATAGCTACTGAACTACTGAAATAAAATCAGTATTTAGCCCACACAGGCCATAATCCTGATTCATTTACCCTGAATATCAGTATGCCTGATGTTGCAACATTTACAAAATTTAACTTTCTCTATTTAACTGCAGCTTCAAGACTTATTCTGCAAACTGGCCTGTTAAGGCAATATATGTGCAACTGTCATTATCTGCTGTTTTATAATGAAGTGTTAGATGAGAAGGCATTAAGAGAAACTGAAATATTTCAATACAGTGGTTGTAAGAAATTAATATAATTTTAATTCATTTTATTAATACTTAGAATGGTGAGCTTTTGTTTTTTGAGTTTTGCATGCTAAAAAAGCACATGGGAAGCATTATTACTCTGTGGAATATCTAGGAAAAAAGGGGTTTGTTATTATCATGAACACTGGAAAAATGCCTCTCAGTGGTACTAGTCTACCCTAAAATCTTACCATAAAGCTAGAATATGTACTGAAGAATATCTTGCTGTTAATGCTGGTGTGATTTCTGTTGTACTTTGGAAGGTAGGACTTAGGGTGACAGCTGCCCTCTTTAAAAGCTGCAGTATTATTTTCAGCCTTCAGCAGGTGAGATAAAAATAACAGTTTGAGTATCTAAAAGGTTCTGCCATACCTAATTTTTATGTGTGCCTTTTGGAATTTAATTCAGAGCCTTGGTTTAGACACCTAAACTCTACAGTGTAGCTGGAGTGTGATGTAGCTGTTGATGCAGGCCAGTGCTATTGCGTACATGGTTCAGAGCTCCTTCAAGTTGGAGTGTCTGAACTGCAGCTACTTTACAGCTCAAGAACAGCAGCACTGAGAACAGCTTTTGGGAAGCCCCAGCCGCTCAGACTCTGCACAACCTTTCTTTCTTAGTGGGAATGGAGGGGCTTCCTCAAATGTGCAGTAATGAGAATTACAGCTTGAGAACTTGTCAGTGAACTTGTAGACTTTGGCTTCCTTCTCTGCTGAAGTGGATTCAAGTCAGCAGTTCCCTCTATCCCTGTACCTGGAGGGAGAATAGGGAAAAGGAGATTTGGTAATCCAAAGACTCACATTTGTCCCTTACTTTCTCAGTCAGTACTGTAGTAGCTACAAGGAGGAGCCGGAATACCAGACCTTCATGAAAACAAAGCACAGATATATTTAAGGATCATGGGCCCATCTGTGTGTGCACTAACACATAACACTAGATCATGACCTTCACTGGATTTTAGTTGGATTGATTTTAGTGAACTGGTATCTCTGGATCCCAGTAAGGTTCTGACATGAGCCAGGCTGAAATTCCTCAGCCCTTTTAAGACTAAGAACTTCTAGATAAAACTAATTTTTAGGTAGTTTTCCTCTTCTTAAATGATAGATCTTTTCCAGCTCATTTAAAGTGTACTTACTGACCTGTACCTAATATTAATATTTACAGTTTTCATTATTTAAATTAGTGAAATGAACCAAAGACAATCTGATTTATGTGTTTTAATAAATTATATATATTATAATTATATCTCTCTTTCAGCTTAAGCTGTAGAAAAAGCAATGCATTTTTAATGACTATCTCTGAAAAGTCAAAAAAAGATACTTCAGAATGAGTTTACCTGAGTACATCTTGTCAGCTTAGAGAGAAGCTTTCTGAAGCAAGTAATAATGCAAAAGTCCAGTTTACTGAGGTGTAGGTTGTTTTCCCACGTTTTATAGTTTTAATGCATTGAATTTTTTTCGTGCCTATTGAAACATAAGTCACCATCTGCTTAGTTTAGACTTCTTAGAGATATTATAGGTGGCTGTGCTTCTAAGAAAAAAACTTACTTCACGTTCAAACAGAAATTAATAAACTTCTTATACAGGAATTGCTAAATGAGTTCCTTTAGTCTTTTAGGCATGCCAGGCCTGAATGGCCATAATGATGTCTTTCAGCCTTAAAATCTATGAAGGTGTTACTTCTAAAGAAATCTAAAAAGAATTTGGGCACCCAAATCCAAAAGAATAAAATGGGAATTAGGCACCTACCTCCTTTACCCTAGACTCTTGGTAAATTATTGCTGTAATTGTTTATGGATCTCTTTAAATTACAAGTGTTAATGAAAAGGCTTCATTACATCTTTGTCACCATTTGAACACTGTCAGGAATGTTAGCAATAAATAGTATTTTATCTTTCTATAATAAATTTCAGAGTTATCTTTATAGGAAGTTTGCTAGTAGTTTTTCCTGTTATACAACATATTTTTAATTCAGCTCAGTTGTTCACTTGAATTATGTAAGTATGTGTATATTTGAGCTGTGGTATGTATTTGAAATATGTGTCTGAGTAAAATAAAATTATACACTTCCTATCTTTGTGATAGCGTTGCTCACATAATGTTCACTTATTTTGTCTCAATGTTAGATAAATGCACAAAAAACTTACATACTTTTGTATCATATTACTGTCTCTGAGCTGATTTACATTGCAGAAAGAGGGGATACTAGTTTTTGTGACAGGTTTAAGCTGCACTAGTATGCAGCTTCAGGGGTATAGAAACAGAAGGCTTTAGCTAACAGGGAATGTTGTTGTATATACAGCACTCAAGTTTGGAAGGTTCCAGTGTTACTGGATTTCATTTTTATTGGACATCATTACACTTCTTGCTAGTGTTTCCTAATTTATATTTTCTAGAATAAAACTGTCTCTTGTGCTGTCTCAGTTTTTTGAAATTTTTTTGAGTTATTGGCTAGTTAAGATATCCAGCTTTTTAGACTAAAAGATAAATAAGTTCTGTATGACTTATTCTTTGGACAAGTTAAGAAAGTTTAATCTTTCCTCTTTTGTTGTTGTAAATCAGTTATTTGCCTGCTGTGTCTGGCCTTTTCCAAAAGGGCTGTCTTCCCTGCAGTTTTGTCTGTAAACATACGCACCAGTTATGTATATGTTAAATACATATTTATAAACTCTTTCTATAGCTAAACTGATAATTAAATTTATATCATGTATATTTTACAGACCCCATGCTCTGTAAGAATGCGTGCTCTGTATGGTGTAAAATGTCGTTCATGTTATTTTAATACAGAAATACTGTATTTTTCTAGATGTGAAGGTGCAGAAAATCCCTGCCCAGACTAGTTTGCAGTCTAAGTGGGCACAAAAGATAAATTTTAAAGAAGGTTTGCCATGCAAGTAAAGTAAATGATGTGGCAACATTAAGTACAGTTTTTCTGCAGTTTTCTCTGATTTCATTGTTTTGCAGGGAATACACAGGTAACTCCGGTACATGATTGCAATTTCTACATAGATAAAACACTACAGCATGTACTCTTTGAAGTTGAATTGCACTGTTTGGAGTTTTCTTATTTTAATAACCCTTTTGTGTTTCTCCTCAAAATTACCATTGCTTCTTTTTGAATGCACAAAGAAAAACACTTCAGGTGTTCTGTAACAAAATACTTTTCTGCATATCAGCTTGCCTTAACTATGAAAATACAAGAAAGCAGCTGAGCTGGTTTGGTGGGCAGAAAGGGGCAGAAGAAAAGAAAAACAGTATGGTGAGGCTTATGCCAAAAGATGCAGATTAGTATGCATTTTGAGAAGAGAACATAGCACTGCAGACATTGCTGTGGGTGTGATGTACATGAATTTTCCCTGGTTACTCTAGTTTTATTTGTGGATGGAATTAAAAAAAAAGGCATATGGGGGTTAGGTGAGGGCTTAGTGATGCTACTGCTAATGCTACGTGGGAGTCACTTTGACCAGGAGTCAGAAAAGATTTGTACATGCTGCAGCACTGACATAGAATTGTGTGTCTTATGAGTGCCTGGCTTCAGAGGGGAAACAAGTTTGAAGCTCAGCATTAGTCTCCCCATGCAGCAGCACCTCACGAGAGAAGTGATGACACAGAAGAATACACTATGTTTTGTGTATTCAGGTGGATGTCAGAAATCTGAATTAAGATATTCCCACTTGGTTAGGTGCCCAAGCCTCTTTCAGAAAGTTTTTTCTGTTTTGGCTTACTAGTAGAAAGTTGGAGGATCTGAAAAACTGTTGTCATCAATAATAGTTATTTCAAATGAGGGAGAATAAATCTGAAAGCAAGTTCAGTGCAAGCTGGATAGAAAGATGAGGACCGCTGTGTAAAAATAACTGTTCTAAGGGAGAAAAAACAAGAAAGATTTTCAGAATTCCATAAGTAGTCCACTGAATTTTTAGTAGGAAGGGGTCAAGATAACAAAGGAAAAAATCATTATACCTACTAAAATTTTTGAGGACTCCTGATCAAATAGGAGGTACCAGGATATAAGTACTTCACAATATGAGAATGGAACAGTGAATGACAGTTACGAATCACTGATTTTGAGACTGTGCATATTTCAGTGGCCCAGAACAACAGTTGCTTTTTAGGAGAGATGTATGTATAGGTGCCCAGTAAAATCAAAACAATAATGCCAAGACACAGCAGTCTGTTTACAAATGTTGCTGTAACGTTGTGGTTGATATTAACATTATCCATTTGGATACTTAAATACAATGCATAATGATTAAAGTAATTTTTCTCAGATACTAAGGCTGTGAAACAGGAATAGAAAATACTTTGTGGAAATCTAACTAAGAAGTTATACACAACTTAATAGTTTCTGTATTAGTAATCTGTCTATTTTTAGTTTCCTAGCCTTCAGGCAGAGAAGCAGGTCTTCTGAACTGTAGCTATAAGTATGATCTCTTTAAGAATCTTGCAAAACACAAAAGTTAGGAAAATCTTGGATTTACTTGCAGTCTGTCAGAAATTGTTGCTTTGCCTTTGTACAGTGTTTTTGATACAATGCTGTTTCTTGTGACTTGTGCCCTGGTTTCATTTGCTACCACAAGGCATCTTTTGTTTCAAACAAAACCTTGCGGTTAATTTTCTGCTAGGTCTTTTCATGAAAAAGGAAGGTCATGGCTTACAGCATTTGCATTGTCACTGCAAAGGACTGTACAAACTGTTCCGTGGACCAGGATGTTTCTGTGATTAATTTTACACTTGCTACATGCTTTTTAAAGTTATATTTTTTCTTTCTACAGTTTCAGTACTCTGTGTGTTATTTATGTACTTATCTAAGATACAAATCACTTTGAGGATGAATTGCAAAGTTCTCATTAATTATTCATCCATAATTAACATGAAGTTAAGATCAAATTTAAAGACAGGTTGAAATATTTGAAAGAATGTTCTTTACAGTTGCTACTAACATAAACTTAGTAGCAAAATCGTATGGTATTTAAGTGAGACTTCAGTTTAATGCATTCTCGTCTACAATTATCAGTACCAAGTACCAATGCAGATTTTTGCTTACTGCTTACCCACATAGTTCTTTGTATCTTAAATATTTTAGTATGTGGGCATGATACAGTTGTTTGACATTTTTTACAATTTGTCCTTTGTTTGCATGCAGCGAGGAGTTATGGGCGAAGACGAGGTAATTCACTTCTGTTTGTTACAGTACAATTAATTCTGATCTGTTACTGATCATTATAATTAATTCAGATTGTTGATTTTAAATGTTTATCTTCATGGTGTCTTAGTTTGGGGAAGATGGAGGGTGTGAGGGAAGGAGGAGTGCAGTCTGGATTGCTATGATTATTGATCTCTTGGGGTTTGAATTACAAATCCTTTAATCAGTTAAAAACTGTAATTCTAATCATAATTTAGTTCATGCTAATGGCTACTGCTTGCAGTCATTGTCCCCTTTAAAAGTATACAGTTTACTAGTTGTCCTTCTAACTCATCTCCTTTTGCTTCCGTAGAGTGGTAGAGTGCAGAGTAAAAAACTAAAAGCCTTTCAAGAACTTAGCAAGAAATCTAGTAGACTGCTCTTAGAAATAGCAAACAGATCTTCATAGTGTGAGCCAGTACCTGTTCGCTGACCTTGGAAAAGCTGTACTGTTTTTACTATACCAGGATGTGACCTGCAGTTGTTATAAATACCATGTAAAACATGCAGAAAAACCCCAAGATCTTTGGTAGCTTCTGGTATTCACCACATACACATCATTGGTTCACAACTGATTGCTTGGTAGCCATAATGTAGAGAGGAATGATCTTGTAGATCATGGTCAAAGGATGTAACAGTATAGTGGTATTGACAGTTCCTGGCAGATTCTGCTTACTTTTTCACCATCGTAAAGCAAAGAGAAACAAGTGTTTAGAAGAGTTTATAATTTATATTCACAGTCATCAGGAGAAATGTGAAAGCAAATTACCTCTGTGCTTTCTTTGTCTGAGAGACTTCATTTAACAGTGAAGAGGATGGAGAAGAAAGTATTGGGGGTCATATAGACCATATTACTCTGAAAGTATTGATCCATGTAATCTTAGGTCTCTGAGGAGCTAGAGTGCTTTTGGTAAACCTTTACCCACATTAAAGTAAAACTGAGCTGTCTGGTATCACTTCAGAATGTGTTCTCATGGTTTTATTTCTAAAGAATAATTATCATTGTTCTTAGATTTTAACATTGGTCTGTGGGTAAAAAATAAATTATTCTGAGTTTTATTCTTTGACTGTTTTTCCCCTATATACTTGTCTGTATTGTAAGTTGGAATTGTCGAAGAAGTAGTTCTTATAAACGAAGCTAAATTATAGTCACTTTAGATTTAAGATATTAACTCCCATCTATTAGTGAAAAGTCCTAAGATTTCCACTTCGCAGTTTCCTGCAGGTTCTTGCAATACAAGTCTTACTTCTTCCATTATCCACCTTTTCCTGCCATTGTCACTATGATAACAGCTCCATCTTCTCCGTCATTCACATAAGCAATGCAGAAATTTGTTGTATCTCCCTTTCTTGGTTGTGCAACCAAATCTTACAACTTATTCATATACGTCTTTAAGATCTGATCATTCTTACTAGTCTTCATAACTGAAATTCATATCCACATTATTCAGCTGGAACAGTCTTTATAGCATGACTTTACTCCTCTTATGCCTAAATGGTTGATTTACAAGAAGAATCTGCCTGGCTGCTCCTTCCAGTTGTGTTAGCTTTGTTTCTGCTTTGCTTCCTCACTGTTCTGCCCCATTGAGCACCATCAAGGATACCATCACTTGCGCCCCACTAGTTATTCCCAAACATCCCATCCCCAGTCTTAATGAAAAGGAAAGGATCCAGCTACATCTTTCTGCATTGGCTGTACTCATCTCCTTCATATGCATGCTGAAGACATAGATATTCCATCATAAAAATGATGTAGTTAACAGTCTTTGTTATTTGGTACAATCCTGTGGTCCTGATTTTATTTTGTGCTCCTCGTGACATTTTATGATGTTTTGTTCTTTTATATCATCCTGTGTTTTCATTCAGTATTTTTGATGAGACTCGGCATCAGGGGCAATAGGCATCACCATAACATAGGTTATTGATTGTGGTGGTTGCTGTCTGTTCTCCAACCTTGTCTTTAAGCACCTGTTTCTCGGGTGGTCTTCTGGAAATGAAGGGCTTCCGTAATGCTCTCACCCTTAGCTGGTTGGCATTGGGTCAGTCAGTGTTCCTAGCAGGCTTTCCTGGTACTGTTGCCCTGAGTGGGGAGAAGAATTAAGAGACTGCAGAACTGCTTTACAGCTAAGGTACTGCAGACTCAGCTGTGTCGGGGACCTCCTGGTCCTGCCTGTAGATTTACCAGTGAGTGAATCGGGAATAAGCTGGCTATTTGAAATAGAAAACTAACTTGCTTCCTGAGAGCATGCTAGGTTATTTTTTGGTTTGGTTTTCTTGCTGCTTTCGGGAAAGCAGTTGAATTATTAATAATTATTTTGTAAATGAGTGAGAAACAGGAAAAATTGCATTTTAGAAGAAATGGTGATGTGGGCTATCTGTTTTTGCTTCATGAAATTGTTTCTTCTTCATCTTTTTTCAGTTAACAGACTGACTTCGGAATTTGAAACTACCATTAATCTTTATGTTGCTGATTTAAAGCAATGAAAGATTGAATAAGCTAAGATGAATATCCTGGCCTTACAAATTTTTTTTTTGTTTGTAGTTCTTTAAAATTTGTAAAAATTAAATAGGGAGGAAATATGTGGGACAAAATTAAGTTTTCACTTCTCTCTGCCCTCTATACGTCTGTTTTGATCAGATTGCATTTGCAAAGCCATCCTGTGAACTCCTCAGATTTTATGCTTCCTTTTCAGGGTAAATGTAATCTCACTGCAGATTACTACATGTTAGGAACCACCACAAGGCTTCCCTCCAAAACTGGTAAATTGAGAGCAAGGAGCATAAATGATCACTGTGACTCATTTTTCAAGTGTTACGTGTTGCACACGTATTAAAATTATTTTACTTTCTTAGAAATTATATCTGTCCTTATGATATCAGCATCAGATACCTTTAGAAGACATACCTGTTTGAAACTTGTTACTGTCACCATGATTTTTCTGTTTCCCCTTGTTCAGTTCAAATGTTAAATTTTAAACATGCAGTAGT
This sequence comes from Cephalopterus ornatus, assembly GCA_013396775.1. NCBI lineage: Eukaryota > Metazoa > Chordata > Aves > Passeriformes > Cotingidae > Cephalopterus > Cephalopterus ornatus. Next base: position 127,482 of record VZRE01004011.1, on the reverse strand, counting down.
CCTTCAGGTGGAGGAAGTTACCACTTAACTTGAAGCTAAACCAAAAGCAGACTATGAAACTCACTTAAGCAGCCAATAATATTTTTCTCTTCATAAGACTCTTTATTTTAAACCAAATTACCACTTTCTTACTGGATGCAGCAAAGTTACTATAGTATAATGTAGTATGAAGTATTACACTTAGAGTGATGTCAGCTTGCAATCTTGAAATTCCTTTTTGAAGTTTAATACATTTTTCATTTTCCTAATTTTTCTTTAAACTAATATGTACTTTTCTAATACCTTTGTGTTTTCATTTTGACTTTCCAGACTGCTATTTCCCAATTCCCTAAAATTACATAACCATGTACTGCCACGAAATTATTTTAATGTGTATTATTATCTTTTCTTTTTAAGGCCGTTCTTCCCTCTTCCCAATAGATGATGGTTTGCTGGACGATGGTCACAGTGATCAAGTTGGAGTCTTGAATTCACCTACCTGCTATTCAGCTCATCAGAATGGAGAACGAATTGAGCGTTTTTCTCGGAAAGTGTTTGTTGGAGGTCTTCCACCAGATATTGATGAAGGTGAGCTGCCCAAAAACTGAGCAGACTAAGTTTGGAGGGAGAGACAAAGAGAGACCTGGAAAAACCCGAATGAAGTAGTAGGAATAATCCACTCAGCAAAATAATGTTATGGTGCAAAAGGCCTACAGCTCTATGTTCTTTGAGAGTTAATGGGTGTGTTGAGCTTAACATCAGCTCTTCTGGCTTTGAGATGGTTCGGTTGTTTCTGCTTCTGCACTTGCAGATTGTAGAGTTCCATGTGATGCATGGAATTGGTGCTCCTGCTCATCTTGTGTACTCCTTTCAAATACATCTTAGCCATCTTCTATGCCTTCTTTATTCTGTATTCGTAGAAAGCTTCCATTTGTAAATGAATTTCATATTCTATTTTACTACCACCTGAAGATCTCAGCAGTGGTATAGAAAGGTTAATATTATTCATGTTCAGAAACAGAGAAACTGAGGCAGAGGAGGGTCAAGTGGCAGAGCATTGGCTGATGCATTGAACACAAGGGTGTTACCACAGAGGCTCAGACTGTTCAGCGATGCCGTTGGAATTGCTTTGTATCGTAGTGCTGATCTGAAGTAATCGTGCTGTTTAATATTCGGGTTTTCCTGTGCAGATAAATGTAAATTGTATGCTAGCTTTGTAATGTAAACAGAAGTCCCTTTACAAGGTTCATTGTAATCCTAGAGTAACTTGGAAACCAGATAAGCTGACTGTGTTTAATTAACTTTCAGACATGAAAGGACCATATTTTGGTTCCATCTTTGAGATGCTCTATTACAATGTACCGGGGGATTTATTTTAATATGCTTTAGCACAGTTACCTTTAATACAAATGCTAAAGAAAAACATGTGGATATACATTTTCTTTCTTTCCTGCCTGTTTATATGCTCACGGTAGATACGACTGAGAGAAATGATGGAGTATGTTTGTGTTTGAGTTACTGCCTTTGTATATAGTTCAAGGTATTTTTTCCTCATGGCTAAGGCTTTTCCAGTCGATAACAGGAAGGATAGAAAGACATCACAAAGTTGTGCAAGGAGCGTAGTAGATCTCATAACAGGACTATTTGTGTTTATGTTAGAAGCACCTTTAAATAGACAGTTGTAAGTATCCTTGTCTGATACATGCATAGTCTTCAAACTGCTAACGTGTTAATTGTGGTAGTACTTGATATCTACTTCATATCTACGAATATCTACTTACAAAGCTCTGACTGTACTAAATCACTAAACAGTAAATTGATTTGATTGCATTCAAACCAGATTCTGAATTTAGGGAAGTACCACACAAGTTTTCACTGCTGCTTTCAGTTGTTCATATGATTCTGAAGTGCTGCTGTTATTAAGTGATAAAAAGCAAATGTAAGCTTAAAATCACCAGAAATACATTGTGTGAATATATTAACTCTTTGGAAGATGTGTCTATTTAAGTATTCATGAAAGTTGTAAATTTTGTTCTTTTCCTTGAAACGTCAACCTTTGTTAGCAGCAAAGTGCTTTATAGTGCTTTTTCATTGAGTTATGTCATTTATTTTAATTGCAACTATTGTACCTCTTTTTAGATGAAATTACTGCTAGCTTCAGACGATTTGGGCCTTTGGTAGTAGACTGGCCTCACAAAGCAGAGAGCAAGTCCTATTTTCCACCAAAAGGTAAGAGAGTTGGAAGGATTTGACCTGTCACTGAGTGCATATCTTACTCTGGGTAACTGTCTCATCTAGTTCAAGTCCCTGTGAACAGTTGTTCTGTCATTTCACTGCAGGTTCAGACATGGTTCCGTTACATACCAAGTCTAAAACATGTTGTTTTGGTGTTGTGCCTGATCAGATCAGCATTAAGTAGTTGTATGTGTCATTAATCCACAGCTCTGTATTTGCATTTCTATGTAGTTTCCAAAACTGAAATTTGGTCCATTTTTTGTAAGACTGAATCTTAGATAAAAATTTTCCCAGGAAGTTAAAGACAGGATTCAGAATGGTGCATTTGGGTACCTGATCAAGATAATCAAATATTAGGGTTCCTTCACTTCCAAGATGTGAAAGCCTATTGAAGCACTAGTCTTTGATGATAAATGATTAAATATTGATATTCAGCCATTTCTAGCATTGCTGTTAGACTAGACTTTTTAGTATCACAAAGTGTTGGAAAAACCGTTATGTAGATTAAGTAATTAAATTATATAGCATATCTCTGTACGTGTACAATCATGTATTGTTACATATAAAAGAAATGCAAAGGTCTGATCCAGATATGAAAGCAATGCAGAGATTATTGATTTTTGTTTTTTTTTAAAGGCTGTAGCAATTCATTCCTTCTGTGGAAATGACAGAAGTTTAGGTATGGCTCCTTTGTAAACTGATTCTTCATTTATCTGAGCATCTGTACTGGGGGAAAGACAGGATTATTATCCCAAATGGGTTCTCTAAAGAGTGGGAAATAGAATTGAAATTACTTGAATAGCATTTATGAATGCTGCATGGAAATTCTAAGACAAACAAAGAGACTTTGGCTTTTTGATTGTTAGCCTGACACACAAAACTACTGTCAAGTTAAATCTGATTATCTTATGGAGTGCATTTTTCTTCGTAAATTATCAAGAGAAATTCCCAAGGAACTCCTTAAGGAAAATGCATCTCACAGAGTCTGTGATGAATATATAGAAGATGGAAGATGTAATATATTCTTACCTGAAAGGAATGGATCCTGGCATTCGTTTCCAAGGAGATAGTCCTGTCTCAGCATCTGAACATCTTAAGGATGTATTTCTAGACTTCCTCATTTAATAAAGCTTTTTTATATAGTTGGGTTATTTATAGTTACCACCATAAGAAAAAAATTAAAATAAATCTATATTGTAAGCAGAGCTTCTTAAAGGCAGAGAATACAAATGGAAGAACTTCAGTGTGTTGATCTAATTAATTCAGGAAACACTTGCAACTAAGTGCTAAGTTGATTTCCCATGATTAGCTGACTTATTTGAAATTTAATAGCGTTTACTGTTCTTTAGTCTTAAAACTTTAGCCTAATTTTCAGTTTGCTGCATTGCTCAATTTTTTTTTTGTAATTTAGCCTAACACATTTAAAATACAGTGTAGTTTTCTCTTTGTAAATACCCTGGAAACATTTAACTGCTGACTATTACTGTGTATATATCTGTTTCCTTCAATGCAATACATATGACCCATGATTATTTTGTAGAAGAACTTCTATAAAATTTGTCTTTCTTTAGTACTACTTGCGTGTACAGGAAAGAACCATGTATACATATACTTAATAAGATGTCTGAAACTTCTAAGGATAGGCAAAATAAAGCTTTGAGATCAATAACTACAGTTGAGAAGTATATACTATGTTAATTTTTATTATTTTCAGTCTCCCATTTTCTAATTTGTCACTCCACAATGAATCAATTCAGTGTATATATTTTTCTTTGTTCAGTGTTGTTAGAGATTTGCCATGGTATTACCTTCCAAAGACATCTCAGAATTATCCCATTCTGTACAGATTCACTGAAGTCTTCTATGCAGTGAAGAATTACAGCCTGTTTTTTGTTTGGTTTGGGTTTTTTTACTGTTGTTCAGTTTTCCAGGCTGCAGTTCCTTCCAGGCAGTCTGCTTACAGAAGGTCCTGAGGGAAGGCCAAGTTCATAATAAGTGTTTCCTTGCCGAAAGAAATGCAACTAGTGTCTTAGTCCATCAAGGCTGCCTCCTGAGAAACACCAACTGCTTGTTCTTAAATAATTATATTTTGTATTGGTTCACCACAAAATTAGACCCGAAGAAAACAGGAATTTTTAAAATTTCACACTGATCTTACAGGGAGACTCTGTTCTGAAAAAAAAATTCTGTTGAGCTCAAAGTACAAAGTCTATAATCTGCCAACTGTAATGGAGAATTCCTTCCTTTCTGACTTGCAACTGTTTATCATAACTCATGTTATTACGTAGTTGGCAAATACACTTATTTATGAAACAATACACGTGTCCAGAGTAACTTGCTGGACTGAGGGCTCCTTGTGATAATGAAGCTCTCAAAGAAATGGTGCCCTGAGGATATGCAAATCTAAAGAAGGCCTTTCAAAATATGTCCAGTTGTTTGTGTCCTCTGTACTATTTTAGACTGTATCAAACAGAGGATAATCTGATTTAAATAGGACAGTGTCCCCAGCCTTTTCTAATTGGTTGTTTCTGCTGCCTTGTATCACAGCAGTTGTGAGGTAGCTTTTTTCAAGGTTTTTAACTTGCAATTCAGAGCTGACTGAAAAAAATCAGGTTGAAAATGTTTGTTTCTAGTTTAAGAAGCGAAACCCCAGGTCTGTATAAGTTCTGTTAAACTTGTTACCAGCTAATTTGATCACTCTGGGTAGGATCAGGCTCTGGATTCAGGCAAGTAACTGTAGATGTCTTCATGTGTGATTAGTGTTTAAGCTTCCTTTAATCAATGGGAATCTGGCCAGTACAGCCAGTGGAGTATAGAGGGCTGTTCAGGTCACTGTAACATAAGCACCTCGAGCTTGATTCATTTACCCAAACTGACTAAACACACAAGTCTCATAAATGTGATGCAGCACCACATTTTTTTATTTTAAGTGTATTTTAGCATTAATTCTCCATCAAAGGTGACTAAATGGAAGAATGAAAGATTTGTTTTAAAGATTTAATTAATGTGGTGATGAGATCTCTTTGAGGAGGGATAGGTAAGATGTGTCCTTCACAAATCTGAACTATTCCCATCATCATACGTCAGTCCATTTTCTGTATTAACCTGCAGTTTGCACTGATTCTTTCCGATTTAAGCTAAAGTGCAGCTCTCTCGGCAAGAATTGCACTGCACTGATGCTATTTAGTCTTCTCTGGGAGGAGTCTTTCAGGACAGTAGAGGAACCAACTCCAGAACAGAACACTGCTGTAGTGACTGCCATGGGCAGCGCCATCCTGGCTTGCACTGATTTTCTTGACATCTCCTCTAAGCCACTAGTGGCAGGAGTTAGCTGGAGGTTGATAGAACTTAAAGCTGGTCTCTGAATTCTACAGAGTGTGCTTAGCAGAAGTGTCCTTTCTCCTTCTGGTAAATTTCCATATTACCATGAAATAAAGAAATTTTCTTCCTCGCTCAGAAAATAGTGTGAATCTAGTCTAGAATGCCTTGCTGTTGATTTGTTCTGTATATAATAAATACAAAGAAAAAGAAAGGGGGTAATGTGGTAGTACAGCTAAGACTCTTCAAACTTACCTGATGGACATTAAAAAAATACATAATTTCTTGGTCTTGTTTTATTAAGAGAAATGTCAGCTCGTGACTATAAGCAGTGCAGTATCTTTAGATACCGGGAAATGTAGCTCTAAAGCTAGTTATCTTCAGAAAGATTTGTTTATTATTTGAAGTAATTTTCTAAGGATGAGTATATTACCAAAGTTACCCACACTGATTGCCTTTGAAAAAAGGAGTGTTAGTAGTAGTTCCATTGTTGTGCAAAGGAATTTAGACAAGTGATAAACAACTAACAGAGTTACTTAAACCTTGACTCCCAACAGGAGGTATAAATTCTGCTAGAGATGCACATGAACAACAGATTTTTATAAAACTGTTTCGTTTAATACTTTCCACCTGTGAAATATGGACAGAACATACAGTCTTTGTTTCTTGGTATGTAATATCTGAAATGTGCATATCATCCAAAGGTATGAAGCAGATTCCTTCAAAGAAAACTTTTAGAGTAGCTTTGCTTTTCCATTGTAAACAGGCTCAAATGGCTATTGGGTGTGAAGCTGTTCAAGTTAAATGACTGTGTTACCCCAAAAAAACGCCCAAGAAACTAGGGAGTTAAAAGCGTTTTATAGTACAGTAGAACACCTCACACTCTTCACACTGCCTCCCTGGCATGTTTCAGTGTGACATGTACTTTCTATCACACGTGGTAGTTGTAGTTCACACCTTTTCATCACATGTGGCTTTCACCACTGTTCTGGCTTTTTAGACATTAAACATTCCCAGTACTTCATGGGTTATGGATGTTGAGGTGAAAAATAATTCCAATAAAAGCATATATTGAGAAGCAGAAAGGGGTAAGAATAATGTTTGTGACATGCAGTTGTTGGCATGTGGTAGCCATAGTAATGAGAACAGCCCTGATTTATGATTTCTAAATGAAATATAGAAGATAAGAGTGTAATTTCCCTTTGCAAGCACTTTCTAGCTAATGCATGTAGGGTGGTGTCCTGCATAACCGGTGTTCTTCAGAGAAGTTGATGGCTAATTTATAATTAGGCAAGTGATGGAGAGGAGGCTGTATGCAGACTGTGCAAGTCTAAGGTTCTTTGGGAGGGAGTATCTGTCTGTGTATATGCCAATAGAATCATTAAGGTTGGAAAAAGCCCCTAAGATCATCAAGTCCAACCAGTAGTATAACACTGCCAGGTCCACCACTAAACCACTAATGCTAAATGCCACATTACCTGTGTTTTGAACACTTCCAGGGACAATGATTCCATCATTTCCATGGGAAGTGTGTTCCAATGCTTGTTCATCCAGTGAAGACATTTTTCCTAATACCCAATCTAAACCTCCCCTGGCACAACTTGAGGGTGTTTCCTCTTATCTTATCATTTGTTACCTGGGAGAAAAACTGATTCTCCCCCGTCTCCTTTCAGGTAGTTGTAGAGCAGTAAGGTCCTCCCCAAGCCTCCATTTCTCCAGGCTAAACACCCCCAGCTCCCTCAGCTGCTCGTCATCAGATTTGTGCTCTGGACTCTTCACCAGCTCCATTGCCCTTCTCTGGACTTGCTCCAGCACCCCAGTGTCCTTCTTGTAGTGAGGGTCCCAGAACTGGACACAGAACTTGAGGTTTGGCCTCATCAGTGTCAAGTACAGAGGGACAATCACTGCCCTGGTCCTTCTGGCAACATCATTTCTGATACAAGCCAGGATGCCACTGGCCTTCTTGGCCCCCTGGGCACACTGCTGGCTCATGTGTAGCTGGCTGTCAAACAGCTCCCCCATGTCCTTTTCCACTGGGCAGCTTTCCCACTCTTCCCCCAGCCTGTAGTGCTGCCTGGGGTTGTTGTGACCCAAGTGCAGAAGCCAGTACTTGACTTGTTGAACTTCATACCATAGGCCTTGGCCTATTGATCCAGGCTCTGTGTGGGACCTGAGAAAATTATATTCTCAGACCAGTTTTCTTAAATAAGTGGTTATTTTACTCCAGGCTACATAGGCAGGAAGATAAAATGTGTTGTAAATCATTGAAGGTCTAGGGCTCTGGAGCAGAACTGCAGACAGGCCAGTTTGATAGTACAGGCTATACCCTAATTTCATCTATGTCTTTGGAGGCAGAGTAGTACAGCTGAGGTCATGACACAAGCCTGTCTGAGGCTTTAAATTAGATGGGCTAAGTCCAGACACGAGTACATGTTTTGCAGATGAAGTTGAGAAAGTAGTATTAATATACGGTGTTGCGATTGCTTTCCTTTTTATTTCAGGTGTGGTGATATGTAATGTCCCTGAGATGAGCCCAGTTGATTAGAGCAGGGTGCTAATAACACCAAGGTTGTGGGTTTGATCCCTGTATGGGGCATCAACTTAAGAGGTGGTGCTTGTGGGTCCCTTCCAATTCATAACATTCTGTGAAATCTGTAGTAATCATAATCATTCCTCATCGAATTCTCATACTTGAACTTTGTCTTTTTACAAACTGCCACAGTTAAGCCTGTTAAGCTGAAGACATACAGGTAGTAGATCATATGGAGGCACTGACCGTCCTTATGTATCAGGAACTATGTGGCAGTACCCTTAATTTGCTTTACAATAAGAACTGATGGAAAATCAGCATCTGGCAAAATCTTACTTTGTATATCTGATCCTTTAGTCAGTACCATGTGCAGTTAACACTCCCTTTGATTAATCCAGTTTTTGCACTCCCATCATTCTTGTACTGAGCTCTCCATTCAAACAGGAATGTGTGTGCCTGGCTTCCACCCAAGTAAGGACAGTTACATGGGTCTGATCTCACCCATGCCAGTCTGTACGTGCCCTCATTCAGTGAGTGAGTTTTGCATGGGTAATATGTGGATTTAAAATTGTAAGATATATAGTGAGAGTTATCCTCATTAAATGGATTTTGAATCTAAGGATTTTCATAAAAATATAGAATACATAAAACACTGTCACGTGTCCCTTGTAGGTAGTTCCAATGGGACTGTTTCGAGGGGTAGGAAATGAGGTACAAGTTACTAGAAAGACCAGAGTAGGCCTTACAGCTTTTTCTTTAAATCCTACTTTTTTTCCCATACATTTAAAATCCACTGTGCATTTATTTCTCAAATCTTGTGTTGGTAATGCACTGATTCATTAGTGGTCTCTGAGATGCACCCTACCATTTTTACCTTGGTGACCTACAGTGTCTGGTTGCAGTAAGAAACGGCTGGTGGTTAACTACCTTCTCTCAGAAATAGAGCATCATTTCCATAAGGCTTGCTAAATGTACCCATGTTCTGTTTTCCCAAGCCCAGTTGCTTCAGCATTTACTTTGCCATCCAAGTAGTAAAACATAACCTTGTGTGAAAATTCCGTACTTGGTAGTAATCTCAGAAAGAAATGTGATTTATGGTCCTTCAAAAGTTTGTTTTAGAATACAACCCTAATTGTGCTATTGGGTATTTATAAAGTAACAGATTTAGTATACGTCATACTGTAATGTTGAAGTATTATAACATGTGAGGTTCTTTGCATGTCTGACAGTTTGTTTTTACTGCAGCATTAAATAAGCATTTTAATGCCTATTTTTGTAGTGTTTGGAAGGCTTGCTGGGTCACTTATGTAATAAAGTACTTTGATCTAATCTCTAGAATAGAGATTAGTCCTTTGTGCCAAGTCGGATTTTCATTGTATAATGTTCATTGCAGCCAATGAATATGTTCAGCCTAGACTTCAGTACATGATAGAGCAGACATGTTTGCTTTGATTTGGTTATCAGTCTCTTCTGACAATTATTTACAGATGGAAGTTCTGTTTAATTATGGCAAGGTAGTAAGTACATAGTTAAGATGACTGATAAGGAAGACTTGTTTTGACTTTCTTTTACTTTTGTATGGAAAAGTCACTGGCAAAGATGATTATGTAAAATAAAGATAAGAGAAAATACATCAGTTGGTTTGGCTTTTTTTTCCAGGTTATGCATTCCTCCTGTTCCAAGAAGAGAGTTCAGTTCAGGCCCTGATTGACGCCTGCATTGAAGAAGACGGAAAGCTCTATCTGTGTGTTTCCAGCCCTACTATAAAGGACAAGCCAGTGAGTACACAGTGGATGGCCTGCAGGCTATAGCTGCCATCTGTCTAAAGCTGCATTGGAAATCATGATGAGGAAAATAATCAAAAGCAAACTACTGTTGGCAGAGCTCAACATCTGGAACACTTGGATTATTTTAAAGTTGTAGTGTTTTGAATTAATAAGATTAAAACAGAGCACCTAGACATGCTAAGCTAATGAGGTTATGACTGTTTGACAGTTACGTAGGCTGATGAACATATATACATGTTGCAGTGAAACTTAAGTAATTTACTGTTTTCTTTCTCAATTTAATAGGTTCAAATACGTCCCTGGAATCTAAGTGATAGTGACTTTGTGATGGATGGTTCGCAGCCACTTGATCCTCGAAAAACAATTTTTGTTGGAGGAGTCCCTAGACCATTGAGAGCTGGTGAGTATAATCTGTGATAGTTTTTAAAAGTAGGAAATGATTGGAAATAATTTGAACCAAGCACGCTTTATGTATGGATAGATATATGCATGTAGAAACAGAACACTGTCATGATGGCTATAACCACACTACAATATTTGTGTATTCTTACATTTCTCTACTGTTTTCATCTGGCTTTGGCCATAAATCACAGTTCATCACTGAGATTTACTGGAAGCTGTTACCTGTCTAAAGCTGTAGAAAAAATTTTCGTCATATTAGCAAGACTGTAGTGTAAACTATGTCATGAAAGACATAAAACAAAGAGTTTTTTTCAAAAATAACGCTACAGAAACATCTCTGCCCTGCTCCATGACTATTTGGAGCTGTATCTGTACCTGTTTGTCATTGTGCATTAGCTACTCTTTTACTGCTGTCAGGTTGCAGTTACTCTTAGTGCACTCAAAACCACAGGTGATGGAGTACTTGAACAAGTAGGAATTGAGGGGAAAAAGGAAAAAATTCAGAGAGCTAGCACAGTCTGTGTGGCACAACACTGTATGAGATTGCAGGGCTCTTTCTAGACTCTTACCAGAGGTGTGAAGGAAAAAATAAATGTTTCTGTAGCAGTGGAATGGTTTATCTACAACATGGACAGTGTATTTTGAGATTGGCTGCAGTAGCCTTTTACAGTATTTTAGGTGGCTTTCTAGTAAGTAGGTTGCAGTGAATGTTGGAAGTAGAAGTATAACATGTAGTGGTTAAAATCTTATTTTTTATTAGAATGACTCCTGAATTTCATTAGTCTTTCGTAGTTTCTGATGCATTTTATTCTTAGAGAAAGATGAGCTTTTAGGTGGAAGATGTAGGAAACCAAAGAAGGAATAGTGCAAATTTGGGATATAAAGGATCTTAAAATTTTTCTGTCTTGGACCTGCAATGCTCAAGCTTTTTTGTTATTTTACTTTTAGGACTCTACTTTCAGCTGTAGTACAAACTCTGTAAATGAGCATAAACACAGTATGTTCCAGCTGCAGATTAATTTCTCTTTAAATTCAGTTCAGTGCTCCAGATTACTGTGCTGAATGTCTGTGATAAGTTTAATGGATGCATTCTTATGCTTAGCTTTCGAATGCCATGTATATGTGAAAATGAAACTTTTATGGCATTGTGAAATAGGAATAATGACTTCACTAAAGCAGTAAAACTTTAGGAGACTCTTCAGTTAGAGTATACTAATTCTGAAAAAACAGTATTTTCCACCTGAATGAATTGCAGAACTGATTTCAGTGTAATCTGGCAATCAGATTATAAATTTTTTGTTTCTCTGAACTTCCGTATGTGTGGTAACTGTAGCACTGTAGAGATAATCAAGCCGTCTTGGCTGATGAAAAGACACTAACTACATCATTAAATTCAAGTAGGACATAGAGCATTAGGACAGCCAGAGAACATGTACCAAGGAATTTGTGGCATGTGGATCTATTTTATACAACTTACATTCTCTGCCTGCCCAAAAAATCTTTTGCTGTGGTCCCCTGAAGAAAACTGCCCTGGAATTCCAGTTCTAGGTTGTCAAAGACTTACAATTTCATTGTTCCTTGGATGTACGTACCCACAGCATGAAAGATCTGCCTGCTGAGTATTTAAGAGCTTATTTAATATTTTTTATCTTGTTATTACTGTTACATCGGCTGTTGCAAAATTAATAACTAAAATTAACTTTTCTGGCATTTTTAAACATGAGCGTACTAAGTACTGTAAGAACAGTTTAAATGAACACTCTTCCGTTTCTTAATAGTGGAATTGGCCATGATCATGGACCGTCTCTATGGTGGAGTTTGTTACGCAGGAATTGATACTGACCCTGAGCTGAAATACCCAAAAGGTGCTGGACGTGTTGCTTTTTCCAATCAGCAGAGTTACATTGCTGCCATCAGTGCTCGGTTTGTTCAACTTCAGCATGGCGATATTGATAAACGAGTAAGTTGTACAAAAATTAAAAAAAAAAAAAGACTAATGACCTATAAAGAAATTTCTCGGAGTGTGGTAACGTTGAATTTGCTGGGCTTTTGTGCCAGCTTCTGCATCTCTTGTAGCATTCATGTAACTCCACTACTTTCAAGAGTATGCTGTCAATGCCCCAAACAAACAACATGCTTTCCACAGAGCAGCAGCTTGTTCCTTTGACATATGTTGGACCATATGTTCTTCCCATTCTGGAGTTCCTGGTTTTGTTGTGTATGGGCAAAGGGCTTGAAAGTCTCTTTCTGACCCTTGTTCTGATGAAACCAATACTGTGATAATTCCTCTGTCATCCATAGGAAATTCCAGTATTCATTGGCTTCAAATTGGCTTTATATTTGCAGCTTCCCTTAATTGCAGCCACAATTGTCAGTGCTCAGAGAGTTGATTAAGCTCAACACCTAAAATACAAAATGTCTTATTCTTTCTGAGTGTCGTCTTAGTATTTACCAGTGCACATTTCTGTTGGCAACAGATGCTTATTGCTAGCTGAAGCAAAACTGACTTGCATTAAGAAGACTAGTCAACTTCATTACTCCTAATTAAAACTGTAAGAGTACCAAAGAAAATTGGCATCTAAATTATGTCAGTTCTAAGGGTCACCAGTTTTGATGTCAAGAACTGCAAAGGTATTCTGGCATTAATAGGTGTTCTTAAAAAAAATAAGGTCTTACAGGAGGAAGGGTTGAGTAAGTAAAGTAGTTCAAGGTCCAGTGTCCTCTACAGATCAAAGACTTGGGAAAAAGAAAGTAGTGCAGTTAACTGAAGTCTGCTCTAGGGATGCAGCATCTGCTTTTTTCCTTTCAAATAGGCAGAGAATACAGTTTTTGCTTATGTGTTTCAAATATTGCTTGCCTTGTGAGCTGAAGTCTCCAAACATGCTCCTTCCCAGAGGGTGAGTGGGTCTGGATGTGGGTAGTGAAGTAGGCTTCACATTAAGATGTGATGGCTGTGTTTTGGTTGTGGGATTGCTGTCCTTGTGACTTGCAGCTGACATTGACTAATAGCTTTACCTTTTGGATAGTTATGTAACAGGAAAAATGGCCTTTATACTCTGCCTGTGTGAGGGGAAATAAAACTGTTACTCATCTTGCATTTGAGTATTTGGAAGAAATGGGAGTAAGGACCAGAATCCAGAACTCCTTCTAAACAATGCTAATTGGGTCATTTAGCTTCAGAATTGGGTATTTTTTAGTGTGTTTCAGGAACTGTCTGAAGGGCATTTGGCTGTGAAGTCACCTAATTTTAAAACTGAGATGTGGACAGTTCGGTCCCATCCAAACTAGTTCGCCCTCAAAAGTGGGAGACACTTCTGTCTTGGTTTTCCTCTTCCCATGGGAGTGTCCTTTATGGTAGAGAAGTATATGGTAGACTGGCAGTGCCATCTCGTAGGAGAAAGGAAGGCATGAACCTGACTCTGAAGGCTGCTCTTCCACATATGTTTTTTTTGTTGTTTTGGGTTTCTTGTGGTAGGTCAGCAGAGGTCTTAAGGGCTCTTTGGATGCTGAGGAGGCATCTGAAATGACTGCTTGCTGTTTGCAGAGAAAGGGATGTAGCTTGTTAATCTGTGATGTAACATTGCAGTTCTTAAGGAACTGCAGGCCTCTTGGAGCCTGGAGTGGAAGGCAAAAAAAAAAACATAAAAAATCTACCCAAAATACTAGATATGAAAAGCGCAGCAGTTGACCTACATCCATTGGGACTTAATTTATAAAAACAGTATGCAAATGATTTCTTCAATCACTATTACAAAAAAATGAAGCAAACAAACAAAACACCTCCAAATCTAAAGACACCAAGTGTCTGTAGATAGCTGCTCATGGGCTGGAGAGATTGGGGAGAGAAGTAAGGAATATCTAAACTTTCTCTTTAAAGGTCTGAATTCTCATAGTTTCTTTTTCTGATATAATTTATTTTCTTTCTTTAGATCTTTTCTAATACTTGAAAATTAATTTTTTGACCCAGGTATTCTTTTAAATCTTGAATTTCTGCATTTTTATTAGCGTCCTCATTTTTTCTTATTTTAAAATTGTTTGCTGCTTTGGAGGTGTATTGCAAAATACAGCAGTGCCAAATCTTAAGAATTTTAATAAATTTGTCTTTAAACAGCATGATGGGGAGGGTTTATTACCTCTTTGTTTATTTAAGAGGGGGTTTAATATTTATTTTTTTAATCATCTAACTAAATCATACAGTCAGACCTTATTTATATAATTATATATATTAACTACTACCAAGTTATTCGTGTTACTGAGGAGCAATAGAGAAGACCCTCTTTTTAGGGAACACTTTGAATCTTAGCTGTTTCTGAAAGTATGAAAAAAGCTTTTTTCAGAAATAGGTTTTTCCTCCATGGAGTTCTTACACTAATGCCTTTTCAGGCTCTGAAAATATTCTGAAATCAGTATTGCTGCTGGTTTATAGTTGAGCAAGTAGTTTGTATAAATCTGTAAGACTGATTTTGTAGATGAAGAAGATAGTCCTGCTTCGGGTACTCCCTTCACCTGATATGTTTATGTATGCTGGCCAGGAAGGTAATAGTATATATTTCACTGAAGTCCTAGAAGGTAGGCTATTCTACCCTTTACCTCAGCATAGCCTTTCTGGTACCTGTTATATCCAGTTTTGGTAGGTCTACTGTCCTTCCACATTGTTTTCATAACCAGTTTTGTCTGGGTAAAAGTCTTTTGTCATTGCTAAATTTTGTAGTTCACCTGTTTATCCTTCTGAACTTCAGTTCAAAGAATTCATAGCTTTTTTTTTCTTTTTTGCACATACCTTTTCCTACCTTAATTGGAAATCTTAGTGTCAGAGTCGCTTGACAAACATGGTCTGTGATCTTAAACTTCTTCCTTACCTAAGTACTCTGTAGCTTCTCTCCACTTCTTTTGATGTGTAGATATATTTAGTTTCTCTAACAGATGTTTTTCTTCAGTAAAGTGCTCCTCATCCTGTTTTATCATATATGAAAGCTCAGCTCCAAATATTTCTTTGAAACTCGTTTGGAGTTTCAACTCCAAGCAGTTGCTTAAAATTTTGTTAACTTTCATATGCCAGCAGTCTGCATCCACTTCATGTAATACTTCCATTCCCCAAAGTGTTTCTCTAATGTATTCTGAATCATCTTCGTACCAATCTTGGTGCATTAGTGCACTGAAGCTTGAAATATATGCTGCTTCATGCTTTCAGTAATTCTGAACCACGAACCCAGTTAGTGCATAAGGTACCTGTTTATTGGAAAGTTTGAGTGTAATTTGTGATAAGGCAGGTTGCTTTACTGAAATAAGAAGTAGAGTTCATACTGAATATAGATTACAGGAAGAAGCATACTCTGACATTTCTAGTATGGCCTCTACTTCTGAAGCTAAGAGCATGAAGACTATTTGGCTGTCAGACTTCAGGGGTGGTAGCTGTATGTGTGAATTTTTTCTCTGGAGATAAAATGAAAAAAAAGCAGCATTTTAAAGTTCTTAATATTTCAAACATGCAGTCGATGTCTAAATGTAGTGCTCTTCTTAGGTGTTAGTATCTAAGGAAAAAAATCTCTTGCATTGTTGAGGAAAATGTGGAAGACAACAATACATTCCTTAATGATGGAGTCAACTCATCTTGTGTTTTATTATGAAGTTCTTCTTCCTGTGTGATCACAGCCTGTAACAGCTCAGTTGCACAAAGACAAAACACAAATTTACCACTGGACTCCTGCCACTTTTCCACTCTGGCAGTCAGATGAGTTTGGGAGAGAGAAGCTGCGTAAGGCAGGTGTTTTTATCAGTCTTTAGACTTGCAAAGTGGTCTTCTAACAAATATTTTCAGAAATGCATTGAATACAAATTTCTGTATGGCTCAAAACCACAAAAAGGGAAAGTAATAGATTACCAAATTGGTAGGTCCAAACCTGACCATATATTAAAAATAGGGAATGAATTTGCAGAGAACAGCACTGCTAAAAGATCAGTATTACAGCTTGAAGGAAATACTTCTGATTTGCACACAGAAGTAGTACATGCAGAGACATTTATTTTTTTAAAAAAACGGTTCTACGTTAAAGGGCTACAGCCTCATATGTTCAGTTATTTTTTTGCTAAACGCTATAGAATTGGATGTCCTGTTGAGGTGCACTTGGGAGCTGATGAGAGACCTTTCAGCTGGTTTGGGTTTTTTTCTACACATACTTCCATATTATAATTTGCAAAGAACACTCTCCCAAAATAAACTAAAGGATTTTTCTGAAGTAGCTATTTATTACATATGCAGTGTACTGCTAAAGATCTGCCTTGAAGTGTTCTGCAGTACGGGTAGTCTGTAGCTAATAAATGATAATGAGTAATAACCGATTAGTTAGATAATATGACTGATTTCAGACTTCTGGTTTGGGTTTGGGGGTTTTTTAAACCAGAGGAAAATGAATGGCCTCATACAACTTCGAGTAGATCCAGTTATTGACTGGAATTGTTCCTGTTTCACTCCAACAGGTGGAGGTAAAGCCATACGTGTTGGATGACCAGATGTGTGACGAGTGCCAGGGTGCGCGGTGCGGTGGGAAGTTTGCTCCTTTCTTTTGTGCCAATGTCACTTGCCTGCAGTATTACTGTGAGTTTTGTTGGGCAAATATCCACTCTCGTGCAGGACGTGAATTCCATAAGCCATTGGTAAAGGAGGGGGCTGACCGCCCACGTCAGATCCACTTCCGCTGGAATTAAACATGGTGAACCAGCATCTACATAAGGAGAGAAGGGTGCATGTGGCTTACTGTGTTTGAAGATACTGACATGCAGAAGAAATAAGTGCATTCTTCTGCTTTTCACCCCAGCTATCAATACATGCATCTTTATCAGCAGCCAAAACACTACAAGCCTCTTGTTTTTCACCAAAACCCTACATCTCAGGCTTACTAATTTTTGTGATATTTTCATGTTAAAA
>VZRE01004011.1:85306-105306 GCA_013396775.1 Cephalopterus ornatus | reverse complement strand
TTCAACACTTTCAGGGCTGGGACATCCACAACCTCGGTGGGCAACCTGTTCCAGTGTCTGACTGCCCTCACAGTAAAGAATTTAATCTAGACCTGTCCATCTGTCCTCTTTCAGTTAAAAGCCATCATTCCTAAGTCCTATCACTACATCACTGTCTTCCAAAATACCACTTAGTACCTTTTGTTTGTTGGGTTTTAATCCAGAAAATTGTCTATTAAATCCAGTATATCGATACATTAAGCATCATATTAACCATGCCCATATGCAGTTCCTAAATTATCCCCAGGGAGCTCTAAACCCATCACAGTGTCTCAGCTGTTACAAGGACAGGGAGAGCAGCAACCACATGTGGTAGGTGTGAATGGCAGTTCCCTGTGTTTCTATTTTTGGTGGTGGTAGAAGAGTTAAAGATTTATTTTCCATGGGAAGAACAGACGAAAACAAACAGCAGTGACAGTAATTGCTCTGGCTTATTTTATTTTAGTTGTCAGTGGTGAGGTTTTTATATGCCTTCACTTTCATCAGCACTTAATTGTTGGCACAGAGCCTCAGCTGCCAAATTACCTATCTCCTGCTACGTGAAGGGCTGTTACGTCATTTGCCTTCTGAAGAAGCCATGGCCATTCCAGAGTTAAGGCTGTGTTATTTTTTGCTTCACACAGGTACTAAACACTTCTCCTTGTGTTGACTATAAATAGAAGATGAGGTTGTCTTTCAAACAACTGAGCAGGCTGGTGGGAGAGGAGGCTGCTGACAGCAGGGAGCTGCCGCCCCAGCACCAGGAAGATTCTGAGGTGGCACAGGAGAGCTGGGCAGAGTTTATTGTAGTTTCAAGAGCGACCAGCTGACCTAAAAAGCAAGCAGGAACAATCCACCTACAAGCACAGTGGGCAAGGGGGGGAGCATGGTGCATAAAGCTATTCTGTTTTCTTTAAATAGAAAGTGTCATAGAGATGAGGTCTAGGTCAATGTCCTGGTCACAACTTGCCTCTGCCGTAGCACACCAATCTCTCACGGTATTCACACTGATCTTTCATCAGGAGCTCTGTGTTTACATTGCCTGAGGTTTTACCCTTCATACGTAAAGGGCTTCATACTGCTGCATTGCTGCAGAAGGCAGGCACTGGGGCTGGCTGGCTGGGTAATGCAGGGAAGAGAGGATTGGCTGGATGGTCGCTCCATGACTCTCATTTTAACAGGTTCAGATGTCTCTCATTTTCATTTTCTTTCCATCTGCTTTACCTTCAGGTTTATGACACCCTGGGGGTGTAATTTACCCAGAGCTTGTGGACAGATGAAGACTTAAGGGGAATTTTGTCCAAGTATATCTTCTGCTAGCCTGGTGCAGACCAGGGACTTCAGTCTACTGAGGTTTTGATGAATGTGCTGATCACCCACTGTTTGCACTCCAGAGATAAAATATCCTTAGTTACTCCTTTCTATCTGAATCAAGACTTCTTGGTTAACTCAGTTTGTTGTCTCTGTGGCAAATGTGCAGCATAGCAAAGGGGGAAGCTGCCTTCTACTCACCCAACCGGAGGGCCTGCCTGTAGTCTGATCTCCCTGCCCTTGGTACCCTCCTACAGAAATGAAGCCACAAAGGGGAGAGTTTGGTAAATGCTCCGTTGTCTCCAGGACACAAAATTACAGGAACAACACATTACTACGGTACACACAGCTTCCATGAGCTCCTGGATCAGTTCACACCCCATGTCAGTAGTTTATAGAGCAGAAACACTCAAGATCCAGGTTCTGGCTTCAGATCAAGCATCTCATTTCCTGCCTTCTTTCCATGAAGAACTTTCCTCCTGCTGTACCTAACTTGCCAGCAGTGTTGGGAGATGCAAAACACAGATCATCTAGAATATTGCGTCTGGTCTGAGAAGAAAAAGAAAATAATAAGGTATTATAATTTGACTGTTGTGGTGTGTGAAACTGTCAAAGGAAGCCCCTTGTCCACATCCTGGTGAAGATGTGAGGCTGTGCCCCAGTGAACCAACTGGTTGCATCTGGGATGGAAAATATTTCAATACTTTGTTTTAAAAATGTGCAGAGATGTTAATGTTTAACTGGGGAGGGTTGCATTATCTGCCATAATCAACAAAGTGCACACCCAACAGAGGAGTCCAACGGGACATTTTGTCTGTGCTTCACAGCTGTGTCAGGAAACAATCACAGTGAACACCGTCCACCTCTTATGAAGGAGAATCACACAAACCTCACAGAGGCCTTTTCTTACATATGCTCTTGGAATAGGGCTTAGAAAAGCTTCAGCTCATGTGTGGGCCTTCCACCGAGAACTGAATTTCCACCTTGAAGGTTAAATCTGGGTTAACATGACACCATCTGTCTAACTTACCCATTTTGCATGAGAACATGATGCACTTGCCCAACGTTTTGAGTGCTATGTAGAGCGACTGTATAGGGAGACCATGAGAGAAAAGTGCTTCTGGGAACTGCAGGAGTTTTATACTGAGTTTTTAAAGCATATAATATAAATGAATAATACTTGCCTGAAATGTTACTTCCTTGTACAAGATAAAAGTTTCTTTAAGTAGAATTCAAACAACATTTATTTCAATTTATTTCAACTTTAAGGGAACTTCAGGTTTATAAAGGTAATTTGGCAAAAATTGGAGTTTAAATGAATACTGAAAGGAAAAGGTTGACAAATAGGCTTTTATTCGCTATTTTTGAGTAACTTATTCAATGATAGAATAATCAGGCAAAAAAATGTTTGGAAGGCTGAAAATTCAGGGATAGTATCCAGTGATTAACTGTGTCATCTTATTTCCTAGTCACAGGTAGTTCATGGCTGCAGTAACAGTTTCATTAAATTCCAGGTATGCCATCCATCCTGCCCTCTGCCTGCTGGAGCTTTGCCATAGTTCCTCTTCCAGTCTTCTCTGGGAACTGAATGCACCCCAGTCTGGGCAGGGGCTTTTTGGTAAATCTGGTTGCACTGCCTGCTGACATCAGGCTCAGACGTACAGCATCTGGGAAAAGAATCAGCTGATCTGCTGGTCTGGTCCCCAGCACAGGTGACACCATACGGGGCAAGTTGTTTTGATTCCGTTATTTTGCTTCATGGCTGGGGCAGGGACAAAATTTGGGAGCTGGATGTGGGGGCAGAAGGGGAAAAGTTTGGCAGCCTCTTTACTACTGGAGTAAGTTGAGAAAGATTTTTTTTCTTTTGTATACAGTTAAAAATTCAGATTTATTCTATGAACTTATTTCTACCTACAACCCTTAGTATAAATGAGAACTTCCCTGTTGTGTTTATAAAACAAATCATATCTACATTGCTGGAAGGCAAAGCCCAATGCTGGCACAATAACACGCAAGGCAGGTTGAACAGGTTCAGCTCAGCTGAACTTCTGAACCAGAGCTGGATCACATCCCATCACTTTGATGCATAGAAGGGGGTAGCCGCATGAATTCCCTCACCAGACCACATAAAAACACCCCCAAAGACAGTGTCTGGAGCCTGCTTAGACCTAGGGGGCTGAACATGACAGAGGAGATGTTTCCAGAAGCAGTAGCCAGGTGACAAGCCAGAGAGGAAAACCTACAGCCATGTACAACTATGGGATCAGTGGGAACTATTGGAAGTAATTCAAAAAGTCATCAATGCCTTTATCTGAAGGCCAAGAGGGAGATGAATAACTATGGCTTTGATGCACAGCGCTGATCCCTCCTGGCAAATCTCAGTAGAGCCAACAAGTGTGTACTTGCCTAAAATCAACTTTTCTAAGTATCTGAAGAGTGTAAGTGGTGGAGAAGAAACTGGATCCAGGAACTGGCACCTGGAGATACTTCTGTCAGGTCCTTCCTCATCATGAGCCAGCCCAGTCCCACTTGCAATTACTTTCTATTGCCATGGCCATAGCTAAGAAGTGTCTTTGTATCTCCTATCACTAAGGCTTGACCCAATGCTGAGTTGGCTGGGCATGGATGCAGCAATTTTAGCCCATGTTCCCTCTTTTGGAGAGGACAGAAATGCCTCTGACTGGAGAGACACACAGAGGTTTGGCTTTGAGCCCTCTGTGAGGGCCTTTGCTGCAGAAGGGTATTTAAGGTCTGCGTGCTAGAATAGAAAGCTGAAGACTTCAAAGGCCTCTCTAGCTTCCCATGATGAAGTCATCATCTAGGCTGTTTAGCACCAAAGATTGGATTTGGGGTGTTTTCCAATACCCTACTGCATCATGATTTACTCATGTTACTAATAGTCCAGCACATCATGATGACCTTTGCAAAAATAACATCAGACTAGATTGACATATTTGGTTTAGAAGATGCTAATCAATATCTATTTTGTTAGCCAATATGGTTATGTCTCCTGTTATTGTGATTTATTTCGTTATTGTTGACCAAAGGTGATTGAACGGGTGATAACAGTACTGAAAGTGGCAAGGGTTAATAAATTCAGATGAGGTTGTCATCTTATTACCAGAGTGCAGGAAGTGAAGCACAGCCATTTAATTAACCTAGTCGCAATGAATTTTATGCAACATGCAGTTAACACTTCATCTATTAAAACCACGAAGCAGATGGTTGTGAGCAGTTTTGTCTGCCATAAATAGGGTACCAATTTAAATTACTCGCTGCACAGGATTTTATAGGGCAAAATTATCTAGATATTAAATGGTGAGATATTTAATAATCTCTTTCTTTTAAGTCATGCATATATCAGAGTCTTGGCCCAACAGTAGAAAACTGAATTATTTCCATGAAATCCCCAAAATGGAGAGCTTAAAAAAAAAAAAAAAGAGAGAAAACTTTGATGAATTGTCATTTCTTCAAACTCCAAGGCCTTCAGTCATCATCTGTGCTGGAGATTATATATACTCCATTATAAAGTTTTACCCTACTTTCTCTATCTGCCTAAGAGATTTTTATTTTTCACTTAAATGGATAATCCTAGTTGACTATTAGAAGGCCACATTTATCAGTAGACCAGTAGTTTCTCTCTTGCTCTTGAAAAACGATTGTGATAAATATTACAAAATTTAACATTTTCCTTTTTATTTCCCACAGTTAGGGAGACTTATACAAGCACATGACTGCACATATGGGCAAGGGGGCTGTATATCAAAGGCACTCCAGGCAACTTAGTGCCTGAAGCTAAGTAGCTGCTTTGCTTCCCTGTCTTTTATCCTAGGGAGGGCAATGTAAACTTAAAAAAACCTAACCAACCAACCAAGCAAAACTAAACACAGTTGTGTGATATGGCTTTATATGCACATAACAATTGAGACACTCCTGGAACTTGCCAGCTCTTGGAATAATTTCATGCACAAAATTGCTGCCCTCATATTCAAGGCAGAGGAAGAAGCAAACAGGCTCTTCTATTGCCTCAGGACAATGTGAAACCCATTTTTCAGCAGAGAAGCAAATGTTTGTTTGAAATCAGAGCAGAATACGGGGAAGAAAAGCAAAGCCTGAGACAGCAGAGCAAGTAGGTCGCTGCACACTCAGGATTGTGCAGCTCCCACAGTCTCAGAAAAGGGCAGAAAATTGTCTCTCCGCTCCTTCAGAAAAAACAAATCTGACGGACTTTCCTTTGGCATTCTCCTTCTGCCTCGGAAGTCAGAGGCTTGACGACAAGGCTGTGCTTCTGGTGAATAGGGTTCATTAAGCCCGCAGAAAGCCAGAGGGTGTGCATTCATTTGTTTGAATGACTCTCGGAGACTCCTTTATTTGAATGACTTTTTCCTTGGAGAGGCAGAAGGCGAGTGTGTCCTTTGTCACCTCCTCTGATTGCTCTGTCCACTGAACCGCTAGCAATAGCTATCAGAAAGTCTCCAGAGATTTGAGGCATCACAATCCATGACAAAGGACATAAATTGCTCTTTTCACAGATGACATCCTGCTTTATCTCAGTAAAACACAAATCTCTGTTCGATGCCTGAAGAAGTCCTGGAGCATTACTTCACTGGAGCAAGGCTTCATGGAAATATGACTAAATCAGAGGTGATCCTTACACAATCATCCAGTGAGATTTTTTTCATGCTCTATGCTATTGACCCGCAGGAGAATTCAACTATTCAATGGTACCAGCCCCACCCTACTAAGCAAACTACCACAGTTCTTTTTCAGCCCTTCATATCAAGGTCAGAAAGGGCTTCAGCTGCTATTGAACGTACTAGCACAGGTTTGGTTTGGCTGTAACAAAAATGAGTCACATGGTCCTGAGTGGTAAATAACAGGCAAAAGAGACCAAGAATCAACTTTCTGAGGCTCAGCAAAACCAAAATAAAAGTGACAGCTTACCCTAACGGGGACGTGTGATGAGCAAGCAGAGAAGGGCATGCAGAGCTCCCAGCACCAGCCCCTCCGCACGAGGAGCCCTGGGGCACTTGACTGACTTCTCCTTTTTCCTTCACGTGTAGTTCATAACCAAGGCTTATGGACTTCTTGAGGAGTACAGGCAGATCTAGAGACCATCCCATCACTTCTGGGAAAAGGGCAATCGCATTACCTTTGTGCAGCCACACTCACCTCCAGGCCCCCATAGATTGCCAAAGCAGCGGGGCACAACGCTTAAAAGGTAGGAAGGAGAGGACCAAGGAGCAGAATGTTGTCTTTGTTCAAGAGGATAACCAAATAAACTTTGAACAGTTCAAAACTAATTTTTATTTGGTTTCCATTCAAACATAATATGAGTTAATTCCTTCCTAACAGTTGCTGCTGAAGAGAAATGGGTAGTCAGCCAGGTGGAGACAGTGCCCTAAGTCACAGGAGCCACTACTACTATAAAGGGGATCTTTGCCCTTTTTCACCCAGAAGAAAGAAAAAAAAAAAAAGGCATGTTAATACAAGTTTGACAGTAGCAGTTTTTAAGATGCAATGATTTACTGTCACTGCATGTATACCGAAGCACATCAATATCCACAGTCTGATAGTTTCCCCCTTTTCATAAGACATTGTTAACAGGATTTCCTATAACAATAAATCCTGAAACACCGTGAAACAGTTTAAAATATTGATTGGATATTGATGGATATTGATATTGATTGGATATTGATGTGTTTGTTCAGCTAGGTCAATACTGCTGGTCAGTCTGAGATGCTGAGGCATTTCAAGGCAAAGTGACCAGCCTGGGACAACTTGAGAGGTCGTAAGTCAAGCCCAGAAACAAACCCTGTCTCCTGACTGCCAAGTCAGTGCTTTATCAACAAAGTGCATTGCTCTTTAGTATATTCATTTATGATGCAGATTAGGTGGATGAGAGGGAAATTTAATCATTTAGAATGACTAATAACTATGCTAATGTGTTCAGATAAAATAAGCATTCACATATGCTGAAAGCCTTTATAGTGTAATAAACTTCTGTTATCTTTTGAGGCGTGCAGTACTTTGATTTTCATATACCAACTTCTTTTTATTTCAAGTGCAATAAAAACATATTTTTTTAAAAGATTGCAAAGCTCAAGACTGCTGAACCTCATTTCAGTAGTGCTTGTGTGAAGTGCTGACAAACTACTCTGAATAGTGGGCTCAGCGGTTTGGAGTTTCTTTGGTTTGCTGGGTTTTTTTTGCTCTCTGACAAAGTGTGTCAAATGGATTTGAAGACTTGGACTTCAGAGATGGCAAAGAGCTTTGAGGATATTGATTTCAATGACTCTGTATAGAAACACTAATCCTCTTGGAAGTTACTTTTATTCTTCTGCATATGATCAAACACATTTTGGTCCTCTGTCTAAATTTCTATTGTTCTTCTGTATAACACAGACACATTTGTACAACATTTTAACAGGTTTTTTCTCTGCTCTTGCAGGGCCTGTTGCTAATCACTGGCCATGATCTCTGGTACCGTGCATGACACTCACAGCCTTTCCTCTGGCTGCAGTTCCTCTGTTAATGTCCTTCCCACTGCAGCCACAGACACCAAAGTTATAGCTGCTGAGGTGCAGGTCAGGCTTAATGTTTCAGGAAGCAGATCACTTTTGCCTGAAAACATCTCCAAGTTGTTGATGGTGCAACCGGCACAGGAGGTCAGCCCCATAGCCCAGCGGCCTGTTTTTTATGGCATGGCCTTGACATCCTTGGGGAAAAACATGATGCTGTGTTTTCACTCTTGTGCTGCACTGTGTTATGGTTCTCCTGCATGGAGCACCGCAAAAGCAGAAAAGTAAGTGAGAAGTCATGGGAGAAAATAATCTCAGAGTGATACAAAAGAAGAATCTAACATTCACTATTAATTTCAACCTGCACTGAAAATAATTCAATTCAGTTTGGAGAAAAACAACTGTCTTGTAAGAAAAAGGAAGTAGACCAAATGCAGTAATATTACTTGTTTAGTCTTCTCCCCTTGAGCAGAATGAAATATCAAAATACCTTGTCTATAAAAGGAGAGAATCACCTGGAAGGAGGCAATAAATGACCACATATTAAAGACATCATCAAGACAATAGAAGGCCTTAGGGCCTGCTTTTCCCTTTAGATAGGACAATGAAGGATAACTAAAATAAGAAAAGCAATGGTGTCTCATTCTTGATGAAAACACAAGCCTCACCAAAAGCATTAGAACGAGAATGTGCCCTAAAACAGGAAATGGGGCCTCTCTACCCAGTTGACTTCTGTGAATGAGCACAGAGAGCTCTATAAAGGGATGGCTGCCAGCACAGGGAAGGCACAAATGCTGCGGAGGGCATCATCAGGGAAAAATTAGAAGATGAGTCTACTGAAGCTGAAGTAGAAAATAGAAGGAAGGCTGGCTGGGAAAGTGCAGATCTTAGACAGTTTGTCAGAAAAATTGCCTACCTGTTCCCATCTCCGTGGTGATGCACGGGTTGTATTTGGCACTTGAGATTTTGTCATTCTCACTCCACTAAGTATTTGCCTGTGAGAACCTGTATTTATATCACAAGGTTAATCAGTCATGTTGGAAAGCAGTGCTACAGAATTGACATGAAGGGACAGACATGTCCAAGTCTTTAAATACTCACTGCCGATATTTTCTAAGCCAACCATGAAATCCAGATTCCAATGGCTGTATTCTTCACGTGGAAGAGCTACGGAAAGTAAAGGGTGATGGGAGGATTTTTAGTATCTAGCATTTCCCTGCAATCGTGAAAATAGCCAGGAGGGCAGACAGCACTCGCAGGCAGAGGCTATGCTGCCGCAGGAGCCGGGAGTGCCGGAGCAGCCCGTCCCGGCACGCCAGGCTGGATGCCTCGGGGTGGTTAGAGGCTTTACAGTAGACAACTGGGTTACGTTCCTCATCTGGCACAGGCTGAACCAGTGTAGATAACAGTCCTCATCTGCTTTTTTCAGCTCCTTAGCAGAAATGTCATAGATAAGTGCAAAGTGTGAGTATTTAGGAGGAACATTTCCTTATCTTTTAATTAAGAATGTTAAAGAGGTGTTTGGTTTTGGCTTTTTTTTTTTCTTTTTGCAAGGTAGGTAAAACAGTAGACTTCTCCAGTCTAACCTTTTATAGGCCAGGCATGTGATATGTGGTGAGAGCCATGAGAGGCATTTAAATTATCTCTTCTGAGACCTTTCCATGCTTATTTTAGTTTCAATAGAATTGGGTCTGTTCCATATGTCCTGATTCACTACAGGATGCTTTTCTTGTCAGGGGAGTGGCTCTGTTTGATCAAGATGGTACTGACCTCATTTGTGAAATCAACTCAGTGTATGGGGAAGTGTCTTCCCAGAACAGCTTCTAACAAAAAAATCTTGAAAAAGCAGTTCAATACAGCTTCTATTAACAGTAAGCCAGAGAAAAAAAGAACAAACCTTATGTAATGTCCTATCCCATAGACATTTAATTTTCCATTCACCTGATAAAAATTTTAATCAGAAAAAGCTCTCATCTGAAATAAGAGCACTATCGTATTTTTAACACTCTTAGGCTTCTGCTGATGTGAGAATATAAGATGCTGAAATTGTAATAGTAAGACTGGATAGTTCTTGTTTTTATCTCTGTGAGTGAGAAAAATTCTATACAGATATTATCTGCATGTTCCCGTACCCTGTTCACAGATAGGGAAGCCAAGGGAGGAGTTTTACTCCGTCATAACTGATCAGACATTATCAAGGTGTACACTATGCGAACAACTCAGCCCTCCTTTATTTTAACAGCTGTAATGTTGCAAAACTATGTCCTGAATGGTAAAAAAAAAAAAAAAGAAAAAGAAAAAAAAAAGAAGTGAAAGATAAATCTGAGGTATCCTTAATTAAGAGCTGTAAAAATATTGGTTGACTACAGGGTATGACTGTATTTAGATACATGTTTCCTTGAAGAATCCAATTACCAGAGTAAAATATTAGGAGTTGGTTTATGGCATTGCTGTTTCCTGTCACAGCTCGGAGTGGGAAACGGGCTAAGTCCACTCGGGTAGAGTGATTAGGGAGTAAGGGAAGTCAGGCTAGCTAGAGCTGTGGCATGGTTAAGGGAGCCTCTGATACTGCGGCGCAGAGAGACACACACAGCACAGAGGGTGGGAGTGAGTGAACCTTTATTAACATGGCGACAGCCCCTTTTATAGGGCCTATCTCAGAACAATCTAGAAATAGGGAAGGGTTAATCAAACAAGGTATGAAGGGGAGTAACTAGTTACATATAAGGGTTAGGAAGGCGGGATGAAGGTGGTACATAGTGCAAATAAGGTAGGGAGGAGGGATAATAACCATATAGGGATTTGAACATTAATTAACACGAACTAAACTTGAGTAACAGTAATATGAACAATATAAAATTCTTTAACAAGCCATGTGCAATTAAGTATAGGTATTGTCTTGTTCAGTGTAGCTTGTATTGTCCTTAAAGTTGTTATAAAGTTCCTTCTCAGGGTCGGTAGGCAGATCTCCCACAGTTTCCCTTTTATTTCCTCATTCATGTTCATGTGGAATAGGAGAAGAGGGCTGGGCATAGGTGGAGGAGGGCATTATGTGTCCAGGTGGATTCCAGTGGCTCAGCAAGAGGGTATAACACACTCTCTCTGCTCAAGAAAACTTTGGGAAAATTCAGTTACCCCTTGTGGCCCAAGGTCAGCCTGCACCAGCATTACAGAGCCACACAGATTAAACTGAATCTTTACCCTGGGCTTGTTCACATGGAAAAACTGCCGTGGCAATCAACTGGCCCTTGCCTGAGAAATCTCTTCTGAGGGATGCACAGATTGGTGCACCCCTACTCCCAGACCTGCTGTCCGGGGAACAGCATGTGCATCTCTACTGCCTGAAACAAAATCAACCCCTGGAAAAAACACAACATAACTTCAGCCAACACACAGCCATCAGCAAAACATGCCAGGGTGGACACACTTGAGTGGTGCAGCACTGTCAGCAGCTGTGGGCTGTGGGCTTCTGTCCACCTCTCCTGCCAGCGCACAGTCCCAGCACAGCCACGCAGACACGTGCCCAGGTGGCGCAGCCTCGCAGCAGCTGTGATCTGGAAAAAAGTCCAAGGGAACAACTTTCTGGCGTGGATGGATGGATGGGTAAACTCTAGCCTGCAGCAATGAACGTGGATGGGAGTTAGCTGGTAGGAAAAAGTGAGCAGCAGCTTTTTTTTTGTATCAGCAGCTGGAAACAGAGAAGCCACGCGGGCCATTACTCAGCTTAAGCATCTATGCAAACTCTGCTTTAAAACAGGGTAAGTAGGAAACATGCCTAAAATCTGACAAATGGTGCAGAGGACTTCCCAGAAAAAGTATCTGGAGAAGATATGCATAGTCTTCCACCCTCATGCTTTGGGAGGCTGTGTGCTCACTGAGTGTGGGTGGGAAGGATTTCTCATGGTGCAGTACTGTGTGCAGTAAAGATCCAGGGCTTTTACATTCTTGTGCAAAGCATCCAAGTTTGACCATTGTTAGAGACAATATAATACCGTGCTAGATATGGATCCATGGCACACTGTGCTATGTCAACTTCTGCTGCAGTGAATTTCCAGGAACATGGGAAGTTGCATTAATACTGGAGGCACGGCAGCAACAGCCACAGCAACAGCTCATCTAAGTTGCTCGTCCCAGCTGTTAAAGAGAGGGACTGCAGATGCTTTCTGCCTTATTTTCTGTTGCTGTTTTTAAATGTAGGAGATGCATATGATTAAAGGGTCTAGATCTGGACATCATATTTTAATCTGAGAGAGTGTGTCAGAGAGAAAGAGAGACAGGCAGAATGGATTAGTTTCTGCATTAGTATTTGTAACAGTTCTACAAATACTTAGACAAATTCATAGTCAAAAGGATAGTGTCAATATTTCATTTAAAAGTCTCTTTAAAGACTTTAATTGCCGTATGTTGAAAATCTAATCTTTAAAAGAGCCAATGTCTAAAAGTTTGGCTTACTTCTCAAATGTCTCAATTGATATTTTCCTTAATTTGACCTATTTATCTTAAAACATTTATAATCTGTTAGGGGGACATTCATAGCTAAATGTCCAATTTGGTTTGTTTGTTTTTTAAATCTGCCATTCTGTTGCCAAGAAATTAAACAAACAGATGCCACTCTTTTTTGAGGGGCTCCATTAAGTACAATGTCTTACCCACCATCTGCTGGATCTGCAGCAGCAATTAACAGCTACATGCTATTCCCAGAGCAGAGCTGACAGCAATTGATGGCGCTGGGATCCTGGCAATTTCTCCTTCCTGCTCCTCACTCTCTCTTCCAAATACCTATAATGCAATATTTCCTCATAAAGGACTAGGTCTGCTGAGAAAAAAAAAAGGAATGCTATTCCTTGTTCTTCACACTGTGATGGATGAAAGTCCTTCCCAGGCGTTACACTTTTTGAATAAAGAAAGTGTTCAACAGTAGCAACTAAGCCAATAGATCTCTCCAAAGGCCACATGTGCAAAGTTTTTCTGGCATCTTTTTGGACAGGTCTCCTCTACAACAGTGCACAGCTGCTCTGAGAAGCCAGGGGCCAGGGCTGCACACGGGCTCTTCCCTTCCGCATCGCCGGTTTGATCCCACTTGAGTGGGAAGCTGTTGAAAATTGCTACCTCTGTTTGATATCGAAACACCTGGGGAGGCTCAGCCTAGTGAGCAGCCATGAATCATGAGCACTGGGTGTGATTCATGTCCATTGTCTGGCAGCCAGGTAACTGGTTTTGTACCAGTACAAACTCTTGAAGATTGAATCTTTTATTGGCAAGTGGCCCTCTTTGTCATAGGATAACATGGTGTGTTTGGGTTCCCTTTACTGACTGGGGCGTCGGCCTTCAGCCTACAATCCAGGCCTTTCTTTTATCTGAGCTGATAGATTAGGAGCCAATTCCAGTTTTGCCAGGGGAGTTTTAGATTGGTCATTAGGAAAATTTTCTTTACTGAAATGGTTGTCAAGCATCGGAGCAGGCTGCCCAGGGAAGTGTTAGGGTCACCAGCCCTGGATGTATTTAAAAGACATGTAAATTTGGCACTTAGGGACATGGTTCAGTAGTGGACTTGGCTGTGCTGGGTTAACTTGATGATGTTAATTAAAGGTTTTTTCCAGCATAAACAATTCCATGATTCTATGATTACTTACACTGGAAAATAAGAGCTTCCCTGGACTTTTCTTCAGTGTTTGTGCTGATGGCCCTGTGGCTCTTCTGGACTATTGGGCCTGGCTGTTGATTATGCTCTGCTTTGCAGCAGTGGGGGCTTCAGGGGGCTTCTCAAGGCTTCTCAGAGGACTTTTTAATGCACTAAAAGGCAATTAAAAAATCTGTGTACCTGAGGCTTCAGGTTTCTAATTGATGCAGAAAGACTAGCCTGCCTACTCCCATAACTTCTGGCACACATCCTTACAACTCTCCCATGTCAAGGTCTTCCTTGAAAGACAATAAGCTTCCTCCAAAGGGTATATTTGTACAGAAACTCTTGATGATGCAACAGTGTACTGCTTTACTTTCAACAGGTTATTTGCATTGCTGCCATGGCTGAAGGATTTCTGTTCCTCTGTCTGCCAGGTCCATAGCCTGTCCTCAGCACAACTGGTTTCTTTTCCAAGGCAAGAAAGAAATAAAGGGACATCAGGGTTTAACATTTCCAATGCTCAGCTTGGCCGCTGTGTCAGGATAGACAAGTGTACATTATTTTGGAAATTAAAAATTCCACCCTGACAATAAATCTGTGTAGTAATTATCCTTATTGCCCTGTATGGTGACCATCTGTAAAGGCAATCTGAACTTAGAAAAGGCATCTCATAAATCAGGTGAGATTTAAAATCTTCCAATAGTTTGTAAATCTGCCTGGGATTTAGGGATTAATTGAAGAGCAGACAGCTTAATACATTAACCTTTCACCTCTGCAGACCTGGGTTCAAAAGCTGACTTATCTCAAGAAGTAAAAAATTAGATTGCTGATTTTGTCTAAGTCCTTACGAATGCTGGGGTTCAGGAGAGCATGGTTAGCACTGATCACAGCCCCCTGTTCTCTCAGCAAGAGTTTGCTTTGAGGGTTGCATGTGTCTTGTTTGCTGCTGGTACTCTTTTATGAGGTTACTGACTTAAGAGTAAAGTCAGGTGCCTGAGGAGAACTGCTAGTAGGTTATGATGGCTGTAAGACAGGTGAGGAAGCATCAAGGACAGCCCTAAGTAGTTTGTTTCTTAAAGTTGATTCAGGTCATTGAAGGAATGGCAGGGATGCTGGGACAGGTGAGGCTGGGGGGAATACCCCGTCAGCCCTTCTGCAGCCCTGCTCAGTCTGGTGAACGGCTGCACTCTTCACTCCCCACACTCCCACTCCACTGCTGGCTGTGCCCTTCTCCCAGGGCTTGCCAAGAAAGCAACATTACAAGCAGGCAGTAAGAGAATCTAGGGTCAGAAGGCTCTCCTTAATTTCTTTGTGTCTGAGCACAATGAAATGCAGTGGCATGCAGCAACCTGGACTGTCCCTCTGTCAGTTTCCTTTGTCTTGTGGAAGATGGGGACACTGCAGAGGTCCTTGATGTACTGTCAGCTGTGTGACAACAGGGTACTCTGTCACTTGGCAGTGCCCCTCAGCAGCCTGTCCTCGCTGACTGGAAGCCAGTCTGTGTTACAGGGATGCCCCGCTGCTGAAGGTGAAAATGTAGCCAAAGTCCATAAAGGTGGAGTAACCAGTCATGACTGGCTGGTGGTGACTGACCCTTGCCCATCGCCCTGGGTTGTTGGCAGTTCATTCTCAGTGGCTTAGCACTGACCACTGGTGGCAAAACACAGTGTGATCTGCACCTGTGTTAAATCTGGGGAAAGGGATTGATCAATGCAAGTGTGTCAGCAGCAGACATCTCTCTGGGGAGCTAGCATGCTCTGAATCCCTATTAAATAGCACTGGATTGGGAAGTCACTTGATGGGACCATCCTTCTTTGTCGGTGTACAAGTATCCCTGCAGATTTATGTTCCTCAAACCCTTCAGACCACCCTGGAGAAATATCCATGCAAAAATAAAAATTGCCCATGACCCCTGTCTTTGACTTTTCAACCTCTTCCTTTCCCCGCACATAGCCTGTCTGCTTGGGATTTGCCAGCTAACTAATGAGATCAGGTCTGATCTCTGCTCTGAGGGGACATTTGAAAATAATGTGATTTTCTGTAACCCAAAAACACACACACAATAATCTACATTTCCAGTGTTGGGTTGGGTTTTTTTGTCTGCTTGGAACAAATATCATCCTGGGGGTTTTCTACCTTACTAAAATGCATTCATTACAAATGCAGGTCAGAGGTGAGATGAAAAACACTGTGAAATCCAGTGATAGGAAGCTTAATCATTTATTTTCTTGCCTGGGATCTTTTCACTTGTTCCAGCTGGTTCAAAGGCACTTGGAATGTACCAACAAGGCTTACATGACTGAAAACAAACCTTTGCCAGCAGCAGAACCAGACTGACAGAAAGAGGACAATTGTTTTTTCGTGCCACAAAAATGTTATTAAGCAGCATATACAGTTTCATGTGTGCTTCCACTCCCCCCTCGATTAAACTATGAAATATTATTTACTAGCAAATATTATAGTTCACTTTTTAAGGGGATTAATATGATTAAAGGGTTGTTTGTGAAGCAATGATTGAAGTTCCAACTATTAAAATGCACATCAGTGTGCAGGGAAAATAAAAAGGCACTGAAATTCTTTTCAAACCCAAGCACCAGGTGCGTTAATTACATTTCATTGCATGTTGGTTTATTACTGCGGTCACTTGTGCCTTATGATCTGCATTAACACCTGCGTTCTATGGATATCTTGGTATTTCACTAAACAAGATGAATATTGGCCAGATGGTGACTCCAGTAGGAAGCATTTCACATAGATTTTCCTGCTCTTCATAGTTGCCTGTAAAGGAATCCTGAATGTCATGCTACATGAAAGCAAACCCAAAAGACTAAATTTGAGATCAACTGCCTTGACAGCATATTCAGAAAGGATCAGAAGGCAGACAGATCGAGGCCTTGTAACATGGATCTTGCTAATAAATCCTTACGTGCAGCACAACAGCATTGTTTGT
The DNA here is from genome assembly GCA_013396775.1 of Cephalopterus ornatus. Lineage (NCBI taxonomy): Eukaryota > Metazoa > Chordata > Aves > Passeriformes > Cotingidae > Cephalopterus > Cephalopterus ornatus. The sequence continues at coordinate 88,883 of VZRE01004011.1, read as the reverse complement.
ACCAGCATTTCACCCCATGGGGTGACCCTGCCTGTTGTAGAAACACAATTCCACAGAAAACTGGGTCAGCTCAGGTCTGAAACATGTAGCACAGACAACGCACTGATTTCTTTTCGGTGTGTTTTTTTCGTCTCCACATTGCACACATGACCTTTCTTCCATAGTACAGGTTAGTTAATGTATAACTGGCATCCAGCCCCAAGGACCTGCCATGACAACGAGTCATGACAAAAGCCCCACCACACCAGGCACTTTACCCTTTGACCAAAGTGGGGAGCACTTCAGGAGAGGTGGGAGGGACCCAGACTTCACTGTTCCTGTTACTGGCACTGTCTAGCTCTTACCCAACACATCAGAAGTTACTTGGGGACCTGCACCTGTAGTTCCCTTGCCTCCCACTGGGTGTGCTGGGAGGAGCTCAGGGGGTGCAGCCAGTGCTTGCCAGCTCCCTGCTCTGCCTGCTCTGCCAGGATCAAGCTGTTCCACCTGCCAGCGCCAGAAATCTTTCTTCCTCGGGGCGGGGGGGGGGCCAGTGGACACCTTTTCCTACCTTACTGCAGGTAAAGGTGGGATGCTCTGAGTGTGCTCCTTGCAGAGTGTGGTCCCTGGGCTGTTCATGCTGTACCTCTGAGAGATGCCGAGCAGACACAGAGGGACCAAGTGGAGAAAATGCAGCAGAATGGCCAGGCAGGCCAGCAGCTGGCAGACTGGGGCACAGAGCGGGCACATAGTGTTGGAAATTGGGGTTTTGCCCTGAGGGCAGAACATAGCAATGCCCAATAGCTGGCTTTCTGAGCACTGCCCTTGATAAAGTGGGTACAGGCACAAAACAGCCCCCCAAACTAGACACATTCACTGAGTCAACACTCTGATGTATGTGAATGAAGGCTGAAAGGGAAGCACAGGACTGGCCAGCCACTGAGCTCAGCGCTGTGCTCAGGACAGGTGCAGAGCAGCCACCGACCCAGACAGGTGCTGAGCCCAGCCAGCCCCGTGCCAGCTGAGGGCAGCCAGCTCCTAACCCTGCTGGTGTGCAGGGATGACCATGGAGCTGGCAAATGCTGTCCCCTCTGACAGGGAGCTCCTCAGGTTGATGACCCTGTTGTTGCCCATAGGGCACACAGCACCGGATCCAATCTATGAAAACAAGAAGCCAAAAAAGTACAAATTAACACTCCCACCTTTCACCCAGGCATGCTTTCCCCTGAGATGCCAGTTAAAGAAGACCAATATCTCACTCTTGGAGATGTGTAGGCAAATCCTATTACAAGTTGAGATTAACCATCAGTCAGATAACTCACCAGTGCAGAGATCAAATATAAAAGATGTATGTTCTGTGTCATCTGTTTAGCAACCTGAAATTAGCTCACACGGGTGGATGGTGCTGGCCAAATGGCAGAACATGTGCTGCAAATGGAAATCAGAGTCAAAGCAGAATCCTGTGGGATACCCCCAGCAATTTTAAAGCAGCTATCTTATTACCTAAGCAATTTTCAGGGACAAGCAGAATTCAGACCCAGCCGACAACACTCTCTTGGTCCAACCTTGGTGAAACTACTTCATTATTATTTCAGTAGTGCCTGGAGAGCTCTATCTGCTGCTCCAGTTTCTCTGCAAAACCCCTTCCAACTACGCACAATAAAAGACATCTCATGCGAGGACAGGCTTACAGTTTAATTTAAGACAAGGAACAGCAAGTGAAAGTAACAAACAACCAGAAAGACTAGAGGGGAGAGGGTTGATGGAAATGGTAGAAAGCACTTGTCCCTGGAGTCCCTGTATGTGTACACATACATATTAGATACAGATTAATGTGTGCACAGATATTTCAGAAGCCCCTTAACCTGAATATAAGACAGCCAGAAATAATTTATAAAAGAAATGCACGCATAGGGTGAAGAGCTGGAGGATGGGATAGACCTGCCTTGCTCTCTGCTGAGGATGCAATGTAAATGAGTGGGTTTGATTTGGGTTTTTTTGTATCATTAGCAACTTTGGGGTCCATAGGCAGCCCTCTTACCAAGTCACATACCTGACTGGAGTCAATGATCTTAAAGGTCTTTTCCAACCTAAACAATTCTGTAATTCTATGATTGAAAACTCTGTTGTTTCTCAATGTACATAGTACATACATTTGACCTCACAGCCTTGGCCTGGGAAGCAGAAGAAATAAGAGGACTGTGCAAAGTAGCCTTGACGTGCATCGGGTGAGCAGCACATGAAAGCTGGGCATGGACCCCAGTGCAGTGCTACCAAGAGGGGTGTGTGTTGTCCTGCTGTCCACATAGGGTGTCCTCAGGCCCCAGTCAAATCCTCCTCCAGGTTAAGGAGTGCCCTTGGGAGGCAGGGAAACCATTAAGGAGATATGTGGAACAAAAGGTGAGGGGGTTATCTTGCAGCCACGTGCTCTTTGCTGTCTGGGGCATGACTGCAACCGAACTGGGAAGAAACGTGACAACAGCAAAATTCACCCCAAAGGGATCTGTTTGTTTGTCTATTGTTTAAGTGCTTCATGTTCCTTTTAAGTCTTGCTGAATAACTGCTGCATTGCCTTATTTCTTGTAGAGCTCCCAACCAGGTCCCAGATCAGCAAACCCTACCTATGTGTGTGGGTGAGGAGGTTCAGCCTGGCAAACCCACAGGGAAATCAGCATGTCCTGGACCTTTCACAGAATCACAGAATATGCTGAGTTGGAAAAGATCCACAAGGATCATCGAGTCAATCTCTGAGCCCTGCACAGGACCATCCCCTGGGGGTGTAAGGGTGTGGGGGTGGGGAGGAAGGTGATTTTAGTCCAGTTTTTCCCTTTTCCTAGGGGAAACTAGGTGTGCTGAGTCCATCTCTCGTCTTCCTGCCACCTGGCATCACATTACGGTAGGAAACAGATTGTTCAGACACATATAACTCGGGAAGGATTCTCTAAACGTGGAAAACATTTGCAGAGGTACTGATGGCAGCAGCTTTTCCAGGTTTGTTTTTGCTCAGAACTCAGGGATTATTAGAGAAGGCACAGTAATTTCATTGAAGTGCAAACGACTATAAACATCACTGTTGTAATCAAAACACAGTGCTTGTTTGGAAGCAACATCTTAAAACGCAAAGGAATAGTTTTGAAGAGGTCACTTCCAGAAAGAACAATAAAAATTCCTCTGTGTCAACAGCAGCATGTGCATTGCTCTCAGATGAGGAGATTCCTCCTTATCCTCCAGCCCCTAGGAGCACAATGTGCAGGAGTTTCTCCTGAAACACTGACAATGTGTAATAAAAATTCGCTTTGAAAAAAGAGCATCTCTGGTTATGTCTACAGGCTTTTGACTTTGCTCTTTCCTTCAAACACCACTCGTGATGCTGAGCGCACATTCTCTTGGCCTATTTGTTCCTGGCAAACAAAGAGCAAATTCCCCTGGGTACAGCAACCCATTTTTAACACTCTGTAATTATTTAGAAAAATGTTTTGATAGGAGAAATGAAAATCTGGGGCATTTCAGGTGTCCCTGAGAATGTTCTTGGAGCGCTACGTGAAACAGGGACTTGGAGTGTCTTTATTTATGGCAATACCCGCCCCCCCCCGCCAAA
>VZRE01004011.1:0-85298 GCA_013396775.1 Cephalopterus ornatus | reverse complement strand
TGGCAAACCCCCCCCCCCCCCGCCAAAAAAAAAAAGTCCATCTTTTTGGCTGTGGCATTTGAATCTATTTGCAATTCATCAAACAGCCTTGTCTGCCTCTCATTACCAAGTGCAGAAGGCACGAAATTCCTGAGGGTCTGCTCCAAAATGGTGAGGGAAGAGAGAACACAAGGACTTTGCTGGTGGGGCAGGTGTGGAAAACTGTCCCTTTCTGAGCTATTGTCTCCTTCTGCCCTCCCAAAATATATGGGACTTCATATGTTAATGTACCATTTTTTGAAGCCTTCTGATGGAAGACATTGCTGCAGAAAATGTCAGATTCCTTAGCAAGAGACTTGCAGTCCTATGAGTTATATGGCCCAAAGGCACACAGGCTTGACACAGGCAAGGAGATGTGCCTCCCGCCGTCCTCTAGCCAGCTGAGAACGTCAGGGATGAAATCTAGAAGCTAAATATCAATTCAGTTTTGCCACAAGGGCTTATTTTCCTTTAATACAAGCACAGGCAGAAAACCACTAGTATCAAGGCTGTGCACTAGGTGCAGCAGCCTGTGCATGCACTGTCTGCCAGATCCAAAACGGGTCACCCTCTCTTCTTTTTTATCCTCCAATATTGGTATTCAGCCTCTGTGACACTGCCACTGGTATTGGAAAGGTGAATAGTTGGTGTGGGGTGCAGGGGCCATTGTGCTGCAGACAAGTGTGGGAAGGATGTAAATGCAAGCAATGAAAAAAAAACCGAACAGAAATGAAAGTGTTACAGCTCTGTTGTCCTCAAAAGACCCGTTATGTTTCAGGGACACAGTACAAGAGAAATAAAGGGGAAAAAGCCCCAAACTTAGCATATCCACTGCCATCTCCTGGTGGACAGAGAGAGAGCCCTGTGCTGCCCTGCCCCACTGGCTGCCCTTGTGTTACAGCGTCTTCAGTCACTGCAGAACCACAGACACAAACGGTGTTAGGAAAAGGCCTCATATGTATTTCAGTAGTGTGCTGCATGCTAAAAGCAGAAAAACATCAGGCCAGGTGGCTTTTGCTGAAGCCAAGGACAAAGTCTCCCATCCTGCAGTGGGTGCTGGGTCCATCCTGATGTTGGACATCAACATTTATGACACCTCTGACAGAGTTCCCCTGTGGCAGGAATGATGTATCACCTAGAATTACAGACCTTTCAGTAAGTGTTTCCACCTTTAATTTGTTGTTTAGAAAAATCCTTGAGTGCAATTAAAGTCCAAGGAAAAGTTAAAACAGAAAATTAAATGGGCCAAGATGGATAAATTGTGGTACCAGAAGATTTATATACCACCATTCCCAGTGAAACAGCCAAAGTTCTGTGGGTTCATGATAATCAAAAGGAATAATTATTTTTAACACTACATTTCATGCAAGAGTAAGAAGATTTTATTGATACAGAAAGCAAGAAATGCAGGAAAGCATTGCAGAGCTGCAGGGCACATGCCCGAGAGAAAACCCAGATTGCTCCAGCTCCCCACTCTGCAGGAACAGCATAACCCCCTGCCTTTGCTCCTGTTTCCCAGATAATGCTCCAGAAACACAACACAGCATCAGGAGCTGAGATCAAAGCCAGGGAGGGAAGATTTGACTTTGCCCCCAAGAAAGGGATTAAAGTATTTGAAAATAAAGTTCGGCCAAGATACCTGTGATTTGCCACAGTTTTTGAAGGAGGAGCTCCAGCCCCATCCCCTGCCCTGTGGAGGCAGGTTGGAAGCAGCATTCCCTGCCTGGCTCCTGAGAGCATCACTCAGCAGTTTTAAGTATGTCACCACCAGGATCAGTCTGTCCTTTCAAAAGTGAACCTCTGAAAAGGCACCTGTTCATGGTGCATGGCAAATTGGGCCCATGGCACATGGAGCCATTTTAAAGTTTCCATGTTCGTGTGCATCTGATGGAGCTGGTATTTCATACACCTGTCAGGAGCTGAAACCTAACACACTGCGGCACTTGGAGAGGAAATATTGTGACAGCTTTTATTTCTGGTTAAATACACTGAAGAAAGACAGAGTCAGGAAACTGGGTGCAGAAGCAAAAGGGCAGGGAAAAAAAGCAGATTTGAGCTGAGGAAAAGCTCCTGTAGCACTTTTTCAAAATTGCCTTTTCTCTCTCTTGCTATCTTCAGTGTTTTCCTTCTGCCTACTTTAGCCCCTGGATAAAAATACAGAGAACCTTTTAAAGGAGAAGATAAATCCTTTCTTTAGTGAGATGTAGGTTACTGATATCTGCCTGGTTATAAAACCAAACTAAGATCTGTAGCTCAGGAAAATTCCAATGCATAGAAAAGCAGATTTTTTTTTTGGTTTGCTGCCATAGGTTGGGTGCATCTCCATTCCTGGACAGGACAGTATCATTCCTTAGGATCCCAAATATTTCAGCCTCTCCTCTTTGCATCAGGAGAGCCTGGCCCAATGCTGGGACCATGTCAAACCAACACCACCACAAAGAGGTTTGTACAGGCAAATGTCCCACACTGAAATCTTTCACTGAGCTGGGCTTGAGCACACTGTGTCTGAGGAGAGTGAGTGCTGCCCACCTCCAGCTGTGCACAGACACACTCACCTTATGCCTGATGCTCACCCTGTAGTGATTCTTTCCTCAAGAGATCCTATCTCTTGAGACAGGTGAACACCTCTCGTGCACCATGCTAATGAGCAGACTCTTTGGGAAATCCTTATTTTCGACTGCACCAGCTTTCCTGGAGAGAGGAATGCAATTTGATGTGTTGTTGTGGCTCTAGAACCCCTGATCTTCCCTGTCTAGCCTTCTGTCTATCCCCAAATGACGTCCCTAAACCACAACAACACGGTGCTATCCAACCACATCTATCCACCTCCCAGGGACATGGTTGTGCCTGTACGAGGAACACGCACTCCCAGAGACACAGGTGGGTCCCAGCACTGCTGCCACTGAGGACCTGTGCTGGGTCCCATGCCACGCAGAGCAGCAGAGAAGTAAGTGTCTGTGACTCCTAAAGGTGATGCACAGTGTCCAGGCTGCAGCCAAGGCCAACTGCAAAGTAGTTCTTCACCCCTCAGATCTCCTGGCAAGAGGATGTGAGTGGGTGACTTCTAGCAGTAGAATCATAGAATCATAGAATATGCTAAGTTGGAAGGGGACCATCAAGATCATCAAGTCCGACTCCTGTCCCTGATCAGGACCCTCCAAGAATTGCATCTTGAACTTTCTTAATGCATGTCATTTTGAGAACTAGCTTGCATATGCAGTTGTGCTGGCAGGTCTGAGAAGCTGATGAATTTTAGGAAGGAGGAAAGTGAAGAAGAGCCTTTCAGCTCTTTAAACCAAAATCTCTTAACAGTCAAGTGGTGCCACTACAGTTCTGATCTGATTAGTGTTATCCATTCCTTTTGCTTATTTTGCACAATTACAATTGCTTTTGTAAGCACTGACAGAGATTAAGATACCACTGATCTTAGAAGAACAAACGATGTATTGCTAATTTCTGAGCATTAGAGAGAGAGGTCACATCTGAATGATTAGGTTAATTCCTGAGACCTCTGCTCATGCCATACAGCTACCTCAATTAATTTAGCTACAATAGAAGTACATATACTATAAACATACTAGCTGTCGTAGTTCATCATGTAATTCATCTTACAGTTATTGGATTACTCGCCCTCCCTCAGAGATCTGGTTTATCCCCAGATAAACCTACATCCCCAGAGTGGCAGGAGGGGCCCTGCAGAGCCACTACTGTCTGTGGTGCAGACAGCCTCAGTCACTCTCCCTGTGATGATCTCCTTGCAATGCCTTACAGCAATGCTGAGCTTCCTTACTGCTTGTTCCCTTTTCTCTCTCAAACATGTTCATATCTTCCCCAGGCAGCTTCTTCTGCTCAGGAAAGAAAGGAGGAAGATCCCCTCATCATAACTGCATGGCTGATCTCTTGCCTGCTCCACAAAACCTTGATCCTGCTGCGATGCTCCCTGAGAAGTGCCAGGTATCCAACCAGCCAGTGACAAGCTGGTGATCCAACCAGCCAGTGACAAGCCAGTGACAAGTCTTGCTTCATATTTTGCAGAGCCCTCATTTTAGTGCTATTCTGTGCCATACATAGATGCCCACTTTTCCCTGTAGACTTCTTTTATCTACAGATTATGTATAGCCACTGTATCTTGCTGATGTTTGTTGATGATACTTCTCTTGCTTGAGCTGCAGATGGACCAGTTTTGTTTCGGTATAAGAGGGGCTCCAGCCATGCCTGCAGCTCTGGATGGCACCCATTAAATCAGGCACATGGCTCATGAACTTTACACTCCAGAGGATTTTGCTCTTTATTTTTTTCAGGGCAGCTAGCTCAAAGATAACTCAATCACTGCTCTGAACTCCTAGACATTGCTACAATACCGCTGCCGAACAAAGGCAGGCTTTGATTTATGCAGTGAAAACAGAGTGGGTGGAAATGTCTCAGGATTCAACAGCCTGTCTGTTTTAAAGCTTATCCTCAGTCCCTGTAAATTATGTTCGTATTAAAAGCCAGGTTGGAGCAGCAAAAACTAAATTGGGATATTCAGTGTGTCTGTGCCCCCCTCCTTGTGCCATACTCCAGCCCAACACTGCACTCACATCTTTCCATGGAATGCAGCATTTCCAAGCTTTCATGTGAGAATACATTGTGCTCCCATTCTGGGTTTCTGAGGCATTATTTTTTGTGCTCCCATTTTGGGGTTGTGAGGCAGAAGCAGAAACCACTGCAGTTCCTGTTTTTTGCAGAATGAACTTGCTTTAACCCAACAGTTTGCTTAATTTACCAAAGCTTTAGCTGTAACACCTGCAAGGCACATCCTCATGTAATTTTCCAACAAGCAGGAGAGAATCCAATAGGAAAATTAGTTTCCTTTTTTTCGCTTTCTTTTTTTGGTGTAGCAAAGCTGCTTTTCAGTAAAGATGCCAAAAATTTCTCTGCCCAAACAGTGAGTTTAGTGTGTTTGGCTTTGTGATGTGAATATTTTTACACAGCTTCTAATCTGCTGTTATTTAGTAACAGTTTTTATAGGGTTGTTTTCCTGCACTACTTGGAGATTGCAGATGGTTCACAAAGATTTTTAGCAACTTTTTGACTGGCCTATCCTTTACTATGTGCATTTGTGCTTGGAAAACTGAGAACAAATTGGCCTGGAGGATAGAAAGCCTTTAGCACTCCTGGCTATACAGAAAAGCTTGAAAATATGGGCTGATTTCATATGAAAGATTCAAAAGCTAGACGGAAATGAAGACTCTCATATATATTGTATTTAACATTTTATCATTTGGGGTTGGGAATAGCTGAATTCATGAATTTTGCATGTTTGGAAGTGCTCTTGTTATAATCATAGTCTAAATCAAATGTAAGTAGCAATAATCAGATCTGGTTTGTGGCGATCCTAGACAAGAAAAAAACCTTAAACTACTTGTAAATGTGCAAATGAAAGCTTTCCAAATGACCAGATGAGTGAGTGAGACAAAAGAATGACGCAAAACCCTTTTAAATTGAGTCTGCAAACAGTTTGATCATATATTCTAGGCATGTCCAACCAAAGCAGTTACTACAAACTCTCAATACAAAAATTAAATGCACAGCAGAGGTCTGCACATCTACTGCTGAAAATCAGACACCATTGGCAAATACCTGCCTTTTTGCTGGAGTAACATTCACTTCAAAGGTTAAATGAAAGAATGATTCTCAATAAAAACAACATCCTTAAATTTTCTGAGTCTCTGAGCTGTGTTCAGCTCTACAGATGCAGGGTGCCTGCAATCATGCCACTCAGCTCAGGCTGGTGCTGTAAAATCTGAGCTCTTACCTCTGCACAAAGCTGTTCTAGTTTTGATTTACTTATCTGAAACATAAAGTAGCCTGTCAGCTGCAAAAATTAAAGCTATTGGGATCCTGCTTTCACTATAATTAAAAAACACTTCAGGAATGTATAGAAGATGTGTTTGGGGTGGTTTTTTTATACCTTTTAACTGAATGACTTCTGCATGTGCTGATTGATTCCATTGCTATTTTAAGCTAAATGCTAAAACAGTTATATGTTCACACATGCTACATTTTTCACCATTGTCTCAGTCAAATATCATATAATACTTCCACTGTTGTGGAGCTTCAGAAAACCCCACCAACAGGCCAAAACAAAGAAAAGAAGAAACTGGTATAAATCTGGACATACATAATCACAGCTCAGGCTGAGTGCTGTGATATTCACGTCACCCACTTGGTGGTCCTAGAGACCTCCAAGCAGGGCAGGGTGGCTCAAACCTAAGAAGAACTGTAATCCTACTAAATCCTGAAATGTCTGGATGCTGCAGGCTGTTAGATGACTGCCGTGCCCATCATGTCATGTGCTCAGCTTGCCCCACCTCCCTGCCCTTTTCCCAAGGGTGGTAGGACACCACACCAGCCATCCCCCAGCAGACCTGCACCAAAGTGGCCATGGGGGGAGTGATGGGGAGCAGCTGGACCATTCAGGTGAAACTACTTCCCTCTGTTGCTCATTGTTAAAATAAGGATAGCAGCGCTGCGCTCCCACAGGAGATGACCTGGGGAAAAATAGATTAATGGCCATTAAGTATTTGGGTGCCGTGGTGGGCACATCAGCACTCAGTTCCCCAGCCTGCACGTGGCTGCTCTAATCCTGCGCACCACTAAAGACAAGTCTGTTCTGTATCTGCTTCCTGTCTCCTTCTTCTGTGGCCCAATCCCGGTTTCCCTCCCCAAGCCCTTGTGTCTCCTCTCTCTCTGTGCCTGCCCACAAGCTGGGTCTACGTGGAAATAATCTCAGCAGCACCTAATTCACCTTATTTATAGCACGAGGAAGGTGCTGCCCAGCTTCACAGCACCAGCACTTTTTAGTCTAAAAATGGCATCTCAGTTATTGCAAATGGGCAGTAAACTGATAACCATGTTGTTTCTTCCATCTTACTGCTTTCATCCCAAAAAGCAGATAGCAGTCTTGTTTTGCATTTAGAGAATTTTTTTTCTAATAATGTATCTTGAGATCAAATTGTTGTGGGTTTTTTTCAGTGATTAGCTATAATAGCCTCCTAAAATTCCACTTCCATAAATAAGTTCATCATTGAATTTTCTATATTGTGTTACTAATTCAAATTTCTGTAAGAAGAAACTTCAACAGACTGCTGGGATCTTGATATTACTGAAGTAAAATGTATATTTGATCCCACTCAAGAGATTTTCAGGTGCTCACAGGGACCTAGAACAGGTAGTGAATTCACATAACCATATATCCAAAAATAAATAGAAAACTCTGTGAAACACTAAGACCATTCTTGGAGTGAAATGACAAACCAAATTACATCTTAGCCTTCAGCAGCAGGACAGAGGTGTGCCACACAGCTGCTATTGAAAACACCAGAGGGGATTAACATCTCAGATCTCAAAAGATAAATGGAGATGCTAACAAAATGAGAGAAGAATGTACTCCTTTGAGTGCAAGGACTTTGAAAACAAGGACCCTGGCTTTCTTCCTACCTTGTTTTTCTAAAAAAACCCCAGCATCTTCTAAACAACACTGTATAAAATTTCCTAGTTCCAACTGCGAACCCAGCCCTGTGGTTCATCAGATAAAACTGCCATCAGAGCCCAAGACAGATTCCCAAAAGATAAAGGCCCTGTTCTTTTATCCACGTGAAAGGCACCGTGACATGGCTACCCAGTGCCTGAGGATCCAAAGGCATGCTCAACACCACCCTTCAGCCACAGCATTCTCACTAAGACCAATTTTCAGTTATTACTCAAAGCTCATTCTGTTGTCATATCCATTTTCATAATTAGGAATTAATTTCCCAAACTAGTTTTCAATGTTAAGGACTATGGGTGGATGTACTTTCCCTTTTTTTACTGCATCAGAGGATTAGTACCTGAGTTTAGCTCTGCTGCTTTCCCTGCACATTAAATCCCTTTTAATATGTCTCTTTTCCTTCCTCTGCAACTTTGACTTGCTCACTTCTCTCAGCCCACCAGATGCCTCTTGATCCTTGTAGGCATTTGTGAGCTCCCTGGTCCTTTCCCTCTCCTCCACACAGCCCCAGGGGCTGAAGGGCACAATAATGTGCTTTTGGCACTCTGACCTGAGGCAGTCCCAAAGGCCTGTAAGTGTATAAGATATTGCCAGCAGCAGGAGACTCAAATGCCAGCTTGGCTTTGCTCTAGTCTCACTTCTGGGCTGGCATAAAGCAGGGCTCAGATCCGAGCTCTGCTTTTCTGTTGGGTTTGTTTATTGGTTTGTTTGTTGTTAGCTCTGATCTCTCATTCAGAGAATGCAACAGTGCTTTTTTAAACCTCTTTGAAAGAGCTTCTCTAAGTTTTGGAACAGCTGGGTAGAATGGTTCAGACTGGAAACCAAGGTGTAAATTGTTCTTTTTATGCTCTTCCATCTTGCGTTATTTACAGACCAGATCTGCTGCTCAGCCATGAAAGCAGAAGATAGTGTTGGTGAATCAAAGTAGTTTGGTTGCCAGCTGCTGTCTGGTTGCCAAAAGAAGGGACCCCATGCCAGCTGGTTTACTTGGGTCACTGCTTTTCATGTTTTCTAGCACAGTTAGCTCTGAAGTTTCCTCTGCTGTAGAGACAAGGTCTCATCAAAATGACTTGCTGGAGGCTCTTCACCCTCTCCAGCAGGAGCAATACTATGGGATCAAAGGCAACAGCACGCTCAGATTTCAGCTGGCCAAGTCACAGCCTCAGAGTACAACTGGTGAGATGAATATCAGACAGCCAAGATATCCTTTGTAACAGGAGGCAAAAGAGCTCATACTCCATGTGGCACGGAGGTGGGCTATGAGGCTGGGAGGCCCTAGCTCTCCTCTTTCACAGCCAGCCATCTCCATCCCGCACAGTGGGTCTGCAGTCTCACCCTGACACGCTGCATCCCTCCCTCCTACAGCAAACCCTCAGCCGAACTGTGTGGGCGGTCTGGTTTTGGGGGGTATTCTCCAAATTTAGTCCAAGTTCATTAAAAATAAAAAGTGGATGTTTTCCTCATCCAGATGAAGTGTAGGTGAGGATGGTTCATTCTTTTATTTTATATGAAAGATCTCTAAGCTTTAAGTTACACCCCTAATAAAAGATGCTTGCCTCTTTTTTTTAGTGAAGCTGACTCCTAGTCTTGGTCCTTTCAAATGCACAAAAGTTATGCCAAGAAACTGTAATGCTAAGCTTGTTAGGGCAGATGAGCTCCATCCGTTTTCACTGATGCACTGGAGAAAACAGTTCACTATTGTCCTGGCTTCAGAAACAAAAAACCCAGACCTTTCTTGGACAAAACCATGTCATTGGAATATAAACCCATTGGTGCTTTCAGCTGATACACAGGGTGAGGGGGACATCGAAGCTTGTCCATCAGGATATGCTGCTCAAAGAGTGCCCTAAAGGGTGTGTTAAGCCAAGAAGGGCATATCCTGAACTGACACAATTTCGTGTATTTGCAGGAGTGTCCAGCCTGAGCAGGTTAGGTGGATGAAACATCAGTACCAAAATCCCTGCTGACAAAGAAGGAGCTTTCAAAAGAGCTTGGTAACCAAGTAATTATGTTTTAGCATGACCAGTCTGAGGCTGCGCAAGCTGGCAACGCAGTGAAACACATTGGAGGGAAAGTGTTAAAGAAGAGCATAAAGAACGGAAGCAATGGGAGAGCGAACGGCAGTCCCAGAGACAAAAACAACCATGACGGCATTTTCACAAGTGCCACCAGAGGGCAATAATAGGCAGAAAACGAGAGAACCTTGGGCTTTTCTGTGGCTGAGCGCCACTCGCCTTCGGGGATGGAAGGGCTTTTGACTTGCCTTAGAGAAAAACATAGTCCCTCTGATTTGCCTTGCTCACCCTGCATGGGAGTGCGGGAGGACTTTACATTTCAACCCTTTGTAAAGACTCCTTTGTGTCTGGGCAGTAAAGGGAGCAAACACGTAGCCCAGAGCCCGCAGTGGCCCCTCGGGTCCTGCAGCCTTGGCTGTGCCCGTGCCTGGCTCGGGCACCTCTCCATCAGCTTCCCTAAGGATGGAGCCCAGGCGTGCTGCTAAACCCTGCTCGTCTGGGGCAGCAAACAGGCTGCTACAAGCAAAAGCAGTTTTCTGCTGGTTTTGGTTTTTTTTCTTTGTTAGTCTGTTGTTTTTTTGGGTTGTTTATCTAATGCAGTTGGGTTTAATTCATTCATAGGAAAACTTGGTTGGGTGGCTGTTGTGAGGACTGAAGCTGCAGAGAGAACCAGATTCAACCTCAGGCACACTGGGCAGATGTGTCTGTGCAGCTGCGGAGCTGTGAGGATTTTCCACCTCGGGAAGGAGGCTATCACCTGCTCATATCCTTGCATCTCCCACATCTTCACATCCCCACACTCCCCTGCCCTGAGCACAGAAGCCCAGATCCTCCCTTCCCTGATGCAACACATCTCCTCGAGAGGGACTTCCCCCCATTGCTCAGCAGCAGGCACTCCTCAGTGAATGACTTGGGAGCACTGATTCGATCATTTCTCACCATGGAGTCCAACTATGACAATAGCAAATTTTGCTGTTATGTTACCCTTTTTTGTTGTTGTTGTTGTTTTGTGGTGGGGTTTTGTTTGTTTATTTGTTTGTTTTTCTAAAAGTTTAAACGTAACCAGTAAAGTAAGAGACAGATTATCTGGAACAGAGCTAAGCAGAGTATTTTGTTCCTATGGCTTCTCTTTGAGGAGGGGACAGGGGAACAAATCACTTATCCTTGAAATAAAATAATTTTGAAGCAGCAGATATGAATCCATGAACTCATGCTGAGATTTTTTTCTTTGAATCACAGGGAGAGTCACTGGGATCTGGAGCCTTCCCCATCACTGGGGAGTGTCCTCACCCTCTCAGTGATAAAATAATCACCTAGTCTGTAAAGCTATACTGATGTCAGCAAGACTCAGAAGATCCACCCAAGAATATTCTCGCAGCTGAGTATAGGGATATTTTCATAGAGGGAGGGATGAATTCAGATACTCTGAAGCAGAGGAAGGAGTTATCTCCTACGCTTCATGACAATAATTTTTTTTGTTTCATTGTCTTTTAATATCAGTATTCACATTGTGTTTTAATATCAGTATTCAAAAAAATAATACATCTTTCGAGCTCAAACCACCTCCTCCATCCTCCTCCATTTTTAATTTTGTTTTTGCTTTAAAAAGAGAAAAGCAAATGAAGTATTTCAAAGCAGCTTAGCCCAATTGTTCTCCTGATTGGCAGCCAAATCAAAACAATCCATGAGCTGCAAAACCATTATCTAGACTTTTTAACCCAGTACTGAAAGGTGTTAAATGGGAAAATGTTTGAATATAGCAGATTTCTTGTTTGTGGGTAAAAACCATACATCCACACAAATTCTAGCACTGAGATGGAAAGAATAGTTTAGCTCGTGGGAAACTGAGGGAAGTGGTAAGATAGAGAGTTATCTGCTTGTGTAGGTGCAGAAAGGTCAAGCAACACTCTCATTTTTGGTGTGACTATGTGTAGAGTTCCTTAGTGCACTGAGCTGTAATCATGGTCCTGTGTCATGATGGAGGGGAAAAAAATACTAATTTTAACTAAGAAGTTATGAGAAAAAATTTACCTCTTTCTTAGCATGTGATGTTCAAACCCGTTTGATACCTCAACCCCTCTAAAAGCTACCATTACTCCTTGCTCTCAACACTGGCGTCAGGAGCGTATCTGGGGCTGGGAGTAGCCTATTCCTCACTGTGATGGCCTTTGGCTTTGGGAAAGTGCTGCCAGGTGCCACATGCTGTGGCCCTGGCTCTGGATAGCTGCACAGGTCTGGGGGGGAGTATACACTTGTGCACAGTGGGGTGCCCTCTCCTCTCCCTCCCAGCGCACATGCTCCTGGTGCTGGTGGGATTCTCCCTGCTGACTTCACCAGCAGCCAGATGTGGGCAAGAGAACATCCTGTCCAAGGATGCTTAAAAATAGCAAAATACCCTATGAAAATCGTTCCAGTTTTCAGGTGCTCCATTCTAACTCTGAGGAGAGGCTTTTAGCAGCAGAGAAGGTGTCAAAGAAGGATCATTAAAGCTGTGGTTGTGCTCTCTGCATTTGGGACCATTCGGGAACTGAAGTAATTGTATCTCTTAAAGATGAGCCTTCTATGTGTGAGTCCACTCAGGTACTTTTGCACTAGCAGAGCAACCCTTAATGAGCGCGTTAAAATGCTGCAAAGAGGCACAAAGATACATTAGTGCAAAAAGAGATGGAGTCCATGATTTCTTAGTAATTCCTCATGATGCAACCCTTTTGCTTTGCAGCACTATTACTCCTGTGTTGTTTGGCTGGAGTCACTTGGGAAACTTCAAGAAACTTTGGAAAAGAGCACTGTGGAAATTAGAGGTCTCTCTCATATCTGTGAGGATAATATATTCACAGCACAATTAGTTGTTGTGGAGTTAAAATGCTGTCCAGGAAATAT
This sequence comes from Cephalopterus ornatus, assembly GCA_013396775.1. NCBI lineage: Eukaryota > Metazoa > Chordata > Aves > Passeriformes > Cotingidae > Cephalopterus > Cephalopterus ornatus. Next base: position 72,854 of record VZRE01004011.1, on the reverse strand, counting down.
AGGGGTGGAGAACAGGGACATTTTGGAACAAGAAAAGAAAGATGTTTGGAAACTTTTAAAATAGAAATCCTATAGAAAACAGATCACATGGGACAGAGAAAGGATATCCTCATTATTCATCATTTAAAAGAAACAACACTGTAATTAAAAACACATCCCAGAATACTGATCTGTTTATTCATTATAGATGGACTGAATTAGCAAAGGGTTAGGAAACAGACACACACAAGGATAAAAAAAATAAGGGTACATAAGACTGGATTTTTCCTTTTAGACTTCCATATCCAAACACAGATAAGTTTTTTCATCTAAGGCTGCATGTTCTCCTCTTTGCTGCATCAAGCTCATTAAACAGCCTCCTGCCTTAGACAGATACAGGGCATGTCTGTGACGGGCTTTGCAGCTTTCTGGGCTTGTTACCACTTCAGCTTCTGCTGTGTTCCATGATTTTCCAAATTCCTTGCTGCTCTTCATATTACATTTGTACTTTCATTTCCAAGCAGAAAAGGCTGAGTGGGGGAGCTGCATAAGGACAGAGAGGGGAGCTCCCAGTCTCTGTGTGTCTCCCAGCCCTGGGCAGTAAAGCTGGAGAGGCACTTGTTCCTGGCAACAGCAAGAACATTAGCACTCCTCTCCTCCCCTTCCTGCTGCTTTTTCCTCTAATGCCATTTGGCCGCACATGTTCCCATGGCCTGGCTGAAACCACATCATCCCACCAGCCAGTTCTGGACTGCTCTCCACTGCTGCTTCAGCACCTTCTCTCCATCTGCCCTATGCTTTGCTTTACCCAGGCACCAAGTTTTGCTATGAGAGTGCAATGCCCCTGCAGCCAGGTTGGGCAGCCTCCCTCTCTCCCATGGAAAGGGATGCTGAGAGTTACAGCACCATGTGAGGAGGCTGTAATGTTGAAGCATCTTCTGCTTGAGGAACTCCAATGAGAAACTAGAATGAAGACTCGTACATTCTGGTCTCTGTTTCTTTAATTAAATGAAAAACATGCTGCGGCCTTACTCAGATCCCACCATCCAGGAAAGTTTGTGCTCTCTCTGTCTCAGTAAGTGGTTGCAGTATCACTGTGGCCAGCCACATTTCTGGAAATTGGACTGTACCATGAACTGCAGCGACTTGTACAGCCCATAGCATATGCCACTGCCACTTGCTCTGGGCTAGGCAGCCTGCAGAGAAGAGGGTGGTGACAGCAGGTGGCAACATATTCAGCCACTCAGGTCTTCCTGACGTGGGTGGGCACCTACAAGGCCAGTGGCCTACAAATCCTGCAGTAGGGAGCCCCCCATCCCTGCTCCCTGTCACAGCCCTTTGCACAACCTTTGACGCACTCTGGGTCCTTCAGTGACTCTTTCTCCTTACTAGTTTGAAAGAAATAAAATGTAACTTGCTGGGTGAGTTTGTGCCAGACCAATATGCTGAATCTGCTCCCAGAGGTATCCAGCGAGTGGGAGGACCAGCAGCAGGAGCACACGGCTTAGTAGGGCAGGGTGCTGGGGGGCAGACACCCCATTTTGGCAGCAGGAAACTGCGAGATAAGGTCAGTCTGTCTTTTGGATTGCACCCTGTGATAGCTGGTTCTCCAGTGCCTATATATTTAAAAACCATACCTTCATGGGCCACTATGACCTGATTCCCAGTTTTCTGTCAGCAACAATACTCAGTTACACCAAGGTAGCAGTAGACCTCCACCATAGCAACACACCTTGGAGATTGAGGAAAAGGATTAAAACCTTCAGCTGTGCCTGCTGAAGTTGCTAACTTAAACTTCCGGTCTTTCTGGTACATCTCTGAATGCATGAAAGACAGATTTTTCTGCTAACAAAAATAAATGTTCCAGCCTTTTAAGATAAATTGCTCATCGTAGTCACTGCTGTTATGCTACCTCATCAGGTTTAAGCAGTCCAGCTAATTGTGATAGCAGTGATTCGTTTGTTGTTAATCAGAAGTTTCATTACAGAAAGTTACCGGTTATATTTTGTTACTATTAGTGTCAGAGAACTTGTACAGGTCAAGAAATGTGTAGGGCCAGCAGCTACTCACTTGGAAAGGTACCCATAGACAATAAAGTTTTATTAACAGAAATTTAATGGCATGGATCTTTCCAGACTTTTCAAAAAGCCTGAGTATAAAGGACTTTTTTTTATGCTGAATCCTTTTAGTTAGGTAACTGCTGGTAGAGCAAGCTGCATCCTGCTCCACTGCAGTACAATGGGGCCATCTGTAATTAATGGAGCTTCAGCCTCCCTGCATTAGTTTTGTCTTAGCTTTGGGGGATGGTGTCAATTAAAAATTAAAAGAATCTTCTTTCCATTAAATTAAAGAGCATTTAAAAAAAAGAAATGCCACCCTCTGTTAGCAGTTTAGCAGCCGGAAGGATAGTCTATCAGCCAGCCAGAGAAGGAACATCAGAGATGAATATACATGCGTATACACATGTACGGTTTGGTTTTCTTGAGCAATTGCCATTTTATCCTGGAGTAACCCTTGAATCATTTGCAGGAGGTTGTCAGATAATGCTTTCTTCAAACCCAAGCCAGCTGTATGTGCAGTCAGGGAGAACCATATGGTGTCTTGTGTGCAAGGCTGATATTTGCTGGGTTCTGAAGATAGCACTAAAGACTGTCTGGCTGACTGTCTCATGGCATGATCCCCGAGCTGCACTTGGCAGCTGCCCTTTCTGCCCGAGAGATGCACAGATCAAGGGCCACATTGGATGGGTTGGAAGGTAGGACATTTCCTGAATTATGTAGAAAAGTTGCCCCTCTTCGGGTAAGGGACTTTCAGTTTCACCATTCATACAAACCACTCTCAGCAGATAAAGTAAATGTGTATTTTTTAATGTGTTTTTCTTCCTGCATGAATTCATTGCATGAATTCAGTACAGTTCCTGTGCTTCTTGGAAGTATACAGCCTTTTCTTATCCAATTATTTTCTACTGTAATGACTGACTGCTAGAACTTAATCATGAGTTTTGAGTCTGGGTAAATGTGCTGAGACTCATCCAAATGCCATATTTCTGTCTGAACAGGACTGCCAGCATTTCAGCACAAGTTGTTATGTGTATACACTTAAAATTTCACTTTTTTGGTGTTTGAATTCCTTTTATAGTCAGTTTTTTCACCTATGTTCAAGGCCAATAGAGCTTGAAACGCTCATAAACCCCATTTCTGAGACGTTTGTGATATTCTCTGTACCTCTATATTTGAAGGACTCTCTCCTTGTAAAACATGGTTGGAATAGATGCAGACCTTCATATCCATGGACTCGATAGCATTTTATAAATATATAAAATATATGCTATAAATCTATTACAAATAGCATTTGTCCAGGGGAGTTTTATATGCAGTTTAAGACGTCCCTGAGCCTGAGGGAATTCAAGTCTAGACTTCTTGCTGCTCAGGAGGAAGTCCTGACCATCAGGCTGTGGGCTACTCTGCCCAAACTACATTTCTCTACCCCTCTGTGTCACACTGCAGTGGAGAAGTTGTGGATTTAAGGGTCACTGAGCAAATGAGAGTTTAGTTGCTCTTTAGCCCTGTGCTTAGTGTCCTTGTTTGGAAAGGGTATACCTAGAAGCCGAGGGCTGCTCTGGTACCCATGCCTAGCACTAGCAATGTTAGTGTTAAAATAAACATAGCACTGACGCCTGCATTTGTTCAATAGTTAGGAGCTGGGAATGTGGCAAATCTGAACGTGTACATGGCACAGCAGAGTGGGCATACTCTGGAGAACCTTGCCTGAAAACTGTGATTAAATTCCTAACTCTGTATCAGCCTGTTCATCTCTATCTTTTTTTTTAATCCTTCTTCATATTCCTGTGAATATTCCTGGGCAAAAGTGATAGGTTACAGGAGATTAGACAAGGAAAATATGGAGTTTGGTTTTAGCTGTGTTAAATTAAAGGAATCGGCAAGGTAGTCAGAAAGACACTGGAGAGACCAACAATAGAAGTTAGATCATTGTGAGAAACAGGAATATTAACTGCTTTGTACAGGGGTGATGGGATCACATAAGATTATTTTTTCTCCCAAAAAGATTTATCAAAATATTGTAATGTAGTCATAATTTGTCAGCAATTGTGAAGTCCAGGCAACTCAGGCAACTTTTCAAATTCTACATAATCTTCAATGTCTATGGGAAACACAATGAAATATGCTCTGTTCTTAATTGATTCCTTTTGCACCACATTTTTCACACAGATTTGGCTGTTGGCCTTTCTTTGCTAAGTGAGGGTTTCAACAAGTGAAGAAGATGGATGGCCAAACCAATCGACTCCAGAATACGCAAAAGGTCAAAGCACTCAGCTAGCACGTTGCGAACTGCTTCCAGATAACCCAAGCATAATGAATCGGATAACTTTCTCTTTGAACAAACAAAATAAGGAAACTAGAAAGTAGTTCAAGCTGATAGTGTTTTCTTTATGACTCAAAGAGCCCCATGCATAGCCCTGCGGAGTATGAAACAGAGTAAAAGTCCTTTCTTGGCCTATTCTGTTGAAATAGAAGAGAACAAAAGTAAGTAGTTTGCATTTGTAATGCTGAATAGATTTGTGTCAATATTTAAAGTAAATTAAGACTGATGTGTGCAAGCAGAGAAATGTTAACTTTTGTGTATGATTACAGCTTTCTTCTTCATAAGGGCTTTAAATGAGAGGCTTGTAGAAACATGACCTCTGTAATGTACCCTTTAGTCCTGGGCAATGGACACTGCAAAACTAAGGGAACACAAGAGTAGATACTGCTGCTGCCATGGTCTCTCTTCATGGTCTCCAGTGCCAACAGGTCTGCATTGTAGTAACTGAATTAAAGCCTAGGACTTAATGTTTTGGTGGGTAGTGCTGGGGGATTCCTGCCTGCAGCATGCCAGTGGCAGCAGGGCTTTGGGAGCTTCACCAGTGCCAGCAGAGCACCAATGAGAACTCTGTGTCCTGCACCCCAGGGCCAGCAGATCTTGCTTTCTCACTTGTACAAACTCAGTGCAGGGAAAACTGTTCAGAATGCTCAGAGAAAGTATTTGGTTGCCCAATCCTCCCTAATCAGTATGTGTGCTAATTTTTAATGGGTCTCTGTTACTTTCAGGCTTATCTTTAGTTACTGCTCTACTGCACTTGGCAGAAGAGAAATAAATATAAGCCATTATTGCTACACTATCTTGAATACCAAGCATGTTTTCATTCCATCTAGCTAGTATGAGTAGAAGATAAAGTGGCGGCTTATTTCCTCTCTATTTACCGAAGTAAAGGAGCGTGATAAGTGGAGACCTCATGCGGAGGAAGCCATTGTGGCTCTGGAGGGTACATCTCTACAACCACATATGAGATGAAGACAATAATACTTCTCTGAAAGGGAAATGAACTGACAGATGTGAAATTTATTTCCTTTTCCATCATAAACAGTTTATGTGGATTTGGGAGAAATAAAAACCTGGGTATTTAGTGAAATGTCTCTATCCCTGTGAAGGGGCTTCACCTTAGCCCATGTGAGATCATAACTCCCACTCAAGGTAATGTGGAGGTAGACCTTATTTTAATGTTGAGGAAGGGCCTGTACTCAGTGATATTACCCTGACACTTTCTGAGAAACACAGAAGTACTGCTTTTGGAGAAGAGATGCTTTGATTCACATTTGATACAATGGTCACTCTCTCTGCTTTGGGAAAACAGACTAACTGAACTAGAAGATCTATACAAAACATTGCTTTTGGCAGATATTGTCCTCTTACAACAGCCCCCACTCACTTCAGGAGCCCTGTAATTTTCACTGGGTTCCAGTGGTGGACTGAGACATCAAAACATCTTTGCAAGTCTGGGCTCTGGACTCCTGCTGGAAAAGTGTGCTGCTGAAGGCAAAGGAAACAGGAAGCAGGGAATGGCACTGGAAAAACCCTCATCATGTGGAAGTGTAGGCAAATGAAATGAAACTCCAACTAAAACTTTAATTGCAAATATGTAGTGGAGGCAATGGAGCTGCAATGCTCTGCCCCATTAAGACTCCAAGCCCTTACACTGGAGTGAACTGACTCACTGGAGGGTGAGAAATGTAATGTGCTGCACTGCTTGCCACAAATAACATTTGATTTCAAAACAGTAAGTATACCAGAGTTGTTCCAAGCTGTTCCAAGCAGATAAGATTTAAACCCAGCATGCTAGCTTTACATTGGTGACTAATGATGGAACGGAGGTGCAAAGCAGAGGTGTCTTTACGTAGGTAATCTCATTGGGTAAATGAGATTTAGACTGTGTTTTCTAGCAAATTTAGACTTAGAATAAATTATACTTGTTTGAAAAGTCACAGGCCCTGTTGGAGATGCACTTTGCATCTCATATAGATAAAAAATGCATGTGGAGTTAATCCGTTCGTACCTGGGTGCCTCCCTGAGGTGTGCAGGCCCAGCACCCACACAATTATCTGGACACGAGCTGTTTTTCCTCGATGCGTCCCCATCTTGCAGCCATTCACTTATTGGACATCTCCAGATGGGTGTACCAACTGGGAGTCATAGATTCCTAGAATGGTCTGGGTTAGAAGGGACCTTAAAGATCATCTAGTTCAAATTCCCCACCGTGAGCAGGGATGCCACCCACTCAGGTTGCTCAAAGCCCTATCCAACCTGTCCTTGAACACTTCTACAGATGAGGCAGCTTGTTGCAGTGCCTCAAAATCCTCACACTAAAGAATTTCGTCTTAATATCTAATCTAAGCCTACTCTTTGTTAGTTTAAGGCCATTTCCCCTTGTCCTATTACCATGTACCTTGTAAAAAGTCCCTCTCCAGCTCTCTTGTAGCTCCTTTAGGTGCTGGAAAGCACTAAAAGGTCTCCCTGGAACCTTCTCTTCTCCAGGCTGAACAATCCCAACTCTCTCAGCCTGCCTTCATAGCAGAGGTGCTCCAGCCATCTAAACAGCTTTGTAGCCCTTGTTTGGACTCACTCCAGCAGCTCTACCTCCTTCCTATGTTGTGGGCCCCAGAGCTGAATGCAGTGCTCCAGGTAAGGTCTCACAAAAGCAGAGCAGAGAGAAGGGCAGAATCGCCTCCCTAGACCTCCTGGTCACGCTGGCTCTCTGGGCTGCAAGCTCACGTTGCCAGGCCATATTGAGCTTCTTGTCAATCAAAAAGCAGCACCCCTTAAAATGGGTCGTGACTTATCATGAAAGCAGGACCCCTTAAAAGCAGACCTCCCATGCCTTCTTTTTCTGTTGAGCTGCAAATGCCAGGAGCTAGTGATCAAAAAACCCCCCAACAAACCAAATAATCATAATTAAAAAAACAAAACACCAACAAACAACACCCCCCCTCCCCTCTATCAAACTAAGCAAACGATTCTGTGTGTTTTGACATCTTATTTGTATGTAACAACTGATTTTTCTTTTCATTTAGGGCCACTGGACATTGACATATTTTTGTTTACCAGGAGGAAGCCAGTCTCCTGTATGAGGGGAGAATTAGGCTTCTGGATTTTAGCAGCCTTGTGACCTCCTAGAGTTCACTTGGCCTTATAAACCTGCGCATTCTCTCAATATTGAGGCAAGAGGAATCCTGAGCATTTACATCCACATCTTGGCAATTGAACAGAGTACTATATGGACTCCAGTGCATTCAGCCATAACACAGGAAAATCCCAAATCCTAGCATCAAAGGATACTTCTCTTTTTAATGCCACAAGATCCTAATTCTTTCCTACTAACAAAATAACTTCTTAGTGGTTCACTGAAGATGAAGGATTTTGTTTGATTCTTGGTTCAGATCTTGTGTTGGAAACAACCTTGATACTTATTAAAACCTGCTGAGTCTTAGAACATTTTGGTCAGAGATGGGACTTAAAGATGTTACCAGGAAAAAGTCTCAGCTGCTTGCCACTTGAAAGGATTAAAGTTCGCAATTCGTCAAGGGTGTGACAACTATATTCCTTAAAGCACATGCATTCTCACGCATCTCTGAAAAACATTCATGTTTTTTGTCTTCAAGATGCAACTAATGTCCACACACACAGGACCATGTGAAGACAAGGTGAGCCAAGGAGCATTTTCTTCCCCTTTGAAATTTCTCTGAGATGAACGATTCCTTTTTTTCCTAACCCCTATGTTAGTTGTTCTGTTGTACCTGTGAGGACATGAATGCCAAGTAGCAGTTCCTGGCTCAGTGCTGCAGCTAGCAGCTCAATCCTACTTCAGCTGTGTCTAGACAAAGCCAAAAGCAAGAAAATCAATGTTCTGGTGAAGTGCTAAAATATGAAATAGTTGCCTAGAACTGTAACTTCAGAGGGATTAAAAACAAGCCTATCAGGGCCACCAGTGAACCACCCTATAAACATAAAATCTTTCATCCAAAAGATTCTTCTTTTCTGTTGAACACTTAACCCTCTGAGGCTTGCACAGCACTTTGCAATTTTTCCTTCACTTCTACCCTTGTCTCCTGCCTCCAATCTGAAAAGCCTGGTAAGCAAATGAAATAGATTCAACTTGTTCCTTGTAAGACTTTTGCTATGTTGATGCTCATATCCCTGTCCCTCTGACAAAGCTTTAGCTACACCTTCCCCCTTAAGCCTCCTTCCCTATAACTTAAGAGCAGAACTGACAGCTGGTTCTTTAACTTCGTGTTGTGGACCATAGAAAACTACTCAGGTAGTCTCAGAGGGCATAAAATGTTAACAGTTTAGAAGGAATATTTGATTTTAATTATTACTGCTATAAAATTAGTGTGATTAATCTTATTTACTACTTCACCAATGGCTATTTAGCCTCAGTCACATTCCTATAAGGCAGGTAAATAAATGGCAGTGAGGAAGATTCCTAGCCCAGAGCTAGATATGAGTCAGTGGCAGAGCTCAGGTTCCTAATTCCTGCCAGTCTTCTCCACAGACTGCTAAAAAACATGGGGGTTTTTCCGGTGTGGTGGGCAACATCCTTTGTTTCCCCAAGAAAGACTTATCAGGAAGAGGAAGGATCATCTCATGCTTCCCTAAACAGAAGCAGAAAGATCAACTGAGAGAATGAGGGCAGCATTCTCTGGGTAATCTTTAAAACTTCTATTTAACTCCTACAAGCATGCAGGTACAAGTTTTCAGAGGCGCCAGCACCTAAAAAGATATGCCTAATGCCTGGTCACTAAGTGAAAATTAAGATACAGAAATCACTTAGGTACATTTAAGTGACATGACAGGATGGTATTTCTACTTTCAGTGTTGCCCACCAGCAACTAAGCTTACTAGCGGATCCATAGAGCAAATGAAAATATTCTGATAGAAATACTTTGGGGGAAAATTGAGACTTGTAAAATCATATATTGAAGTATTCACAGCACTATATGGTTTTGTAACGGTTTCCTATTATCCTGGTTGTTACCATTTAGCAATGAAATGAAACTCCATTAGGAGAAAAGAAAAAAAAAGGTTTGGTTTTCCTTAAACCCTTTCTTCCAGCTTTGGGCAATAGTTTATCTATATGTTTGCATGCACAGGACTCTGGGTTTTAATTCTTAATTTAAAGTATGAAATACTTACTATTTCAGAGTCATGGAAATTAGAACATTCAAACAAACAAGATCTTTCTTAGCCATGCCACAAATGGCATTCTGACATTGACTTGTATTTTCAGAAAAGGTTCATTCCTCTTTTAGGGCCACCAAACACTTTTGAAATTTTCAGCCTAATGATTCCATCTTAACTTTCATTAGTTTTAAAATAAAATATGGCTGACAAACCCAAAGTCACTTAGTAACAACCACAGTAACAATCAGCAGGTCACTTGGATACATTTGCAAAAGTGCTGAATGATTTGGGGTATAGTTTGAGTTGGGCTTTTCAGAACTCTCATTTGAAAAAAAAAAAAAGAAAAAAGTTTTTTATGGTACCCACAAGGAAGCTCAGAGACTGAAATTTCCCAAATCACAATATTTTATCATTTGGCTTTTTGTTTGTTTGCTTTTAGCTCCTCTGCAGAGAAAACTCGTATTTGCAAAAGGGAACCTTTTTTGTAGGTCCGTAAATGCACACCACATGTCAGCCATAACTGGTAGAAATAAGTTCCTTGCAAAAAGGAGGACTTTGACATGGGCCTAGGCAACTCTCCTGTATGAACAACATTTCACATGCTTTACTATCTTAATTTGAGCAAAGCAGAACAGAGCCATGCCCAGTAAGTGGATTCCCTTGAAAACCATGCCTGTTATTCAAAGCCTGACAGTGTCTCAGAAGGTAGGATCATTGCCATGAGCGTATTTTGAAACTATCCAAACCCCCAGGTTTGAAACTCTCCAAAATCAAGATGTCTGTGATTGTGCTCAGCCATGAACCTCAGCCACCCCATGTTAGAGGCACCCCACATTACACTCCAGAGGAAGCCCTGGAGGAAACCCTGTCTCCGAAGTCCCAGGCAAGGACTAGTGTCTTTCAGCCAATTTGGTGTCCACGTTCCTTTGGCAGCTCTGAGCACTTTATGTATTTGAGGCTGTTGCTTCTTCCTGCACTTCGAGGCAGATGCTGCTCCTCCCAAATCCCATGCTGAGGGGACAACATGCCAGAATCAGCATGATTTTTTCCTCTTCTCTGTGCTTTTACTGAGAAGGAGACAGCTTAGCCTATCATGCTTTCCAAAGATGATATAACATTACCTCGGGGAGGATATGTCCCATGTCCTGTTAGGACTCTGTCATACTGCATCAGTCTGGAGCACATGCTTGCTCCTTGCTCCATGGTATACACTGGGCTCCTTCCAGAAAGAGTTTTACAGCAAGCTCACAGTTGCTTTAAATTAGAAAAGTTGGCAAATGGCCGAGGAAAGAAGCGAGAGCTTATTTAGCTGAGACAGACAGTTACAAAACTCCATGCGAGAGCATCAAGCTTCAGATACCTTTTCACAAAGTACCCTATTTGTCATCACAGCATTTAAATTTGTTTTAAAGGCATTTGAAGCACCCTGTTGGCTTGAATTTACAACTCTTATGCTACCCAAACGGAGCACACTACTTTCCCTGAAAAATCCGATGTCATCTACTCGAGTGTGAGGGTAAGTTGTAACTGATTCTACTTTCCTGAACTGACTTCTCTGAAATGCATTTGGAGTAAGGGAAGCAATGGAGAGACCTTTCAGAAAAATGCGTATTTTAGCTGGAATACATGTGATTCTGTTAGAAATAGACTGTGGTAGGGTCTCTGTGAAATCTATTTGTGTATCTTGCCTTGTAAGAGAAGAGTAATAAACTTGGACATTTATGGAAACAACATTCCCATCAGAAAGTTACAAGACAAATTGTTTTGAAAATCAAAGAAGTAATTTCCTGGCAAAAAAAGTAGTTTTAAACCTCTACCTTTCACAGGGTTTAGGGTGATTAAATTACCTAGAATATTTTGAAATATTTCTCTCTATCTAGTGTTAATCTTACATTCCACCAACCCAAACCAGAGACTTTGGGTTTTTTTGCTTGTGAGTGATTTCATCATCATTCCAAATTTTCACTTGAGCAGTTGTTGCTATGGTTTCATAGAAACTTGTTTTGCAAAAAAAAAAAAAAAATCTATAAATACCAAATAAATAATTTTGCTTCAGGGCTGTGCTATTGCAAAGTTAAGCTCCTGCATTTAACTTATTAAACCTTTACAAATATATCCATTTGTTATTTTGCTGGTGTGTTTCTTCTGTTTGGTTGAGGTTTTTTAAAGGTCATTTAACTTTCTGTGCTTCCATTGCTACCAGCAGTGTGCTTTGTGCCTATGTGTAGGCTGGGGAGAGAATGTGTGTTGTTAAATACAAATGAAATGCAGAGTGTAGAGTGAATAATCACAACCTTGGTCTCGGTAGGTGAGAGTGTAAATGGATTAGCGGTTTCTTACTCCCTTTTTTCCCCTGGGTCTCTGGTTACCATTAACCCAGGAGAGGCTGAGGAAAGCACTGTCTGTATGCCAGCTGCCCAAAACCTGATACTCACAGTGGTGGCTAATTTCTATCCCACTCATTTTCAAGGAAATGATGAAGCTTTTCAGGCTGATGTTTTAGGAAAATATGGGTGTGAGCACAGCATTACCCACAGCCCTTGGAGCAGTACAAGCTACGGAAATTCAGTAATAGCAACCTGCTTCAGAATCGCACAAGTATTGGGTTCTATAGCTGCATTCAAGAGGCAGAAGATCCTTCTTCCTGTAGTGCCTGCTCCCTGTTTTCCCTTACCTGGGACAACTTTAGCTATACTACTGGAACAGGTTTACCCTGGTGAGAATGTAGGGTTGTCAATCCCCTTGATGGGGGACCCTGTGGGTCATGCTGTAAGAAATGCATTTAACAGTACAGAAACAGGGGAAAGAGTGCAGAAAACAAAACTGGAAATGGAGGAGCTGATATGCCTGCCCACTGTCATGGAGAAAATCCTAAAATCCTGGTTCACTTTGAAGGTGCCCTCGGGTTAAGTTTGTGCTGAGTGGGAAGCCCACCATCACCATCGTCACTGAAATCTGGAAAGGTAGAGCTAGGGACACCTTCATCAGGTGTCACCTGGGTGAGGACTACGTGGAGTAGGGATTGGAAAGTGTATTTCCCTCTCTCAATGGTTGCCTATTTCTCATCAATCCCATAGGTTGGTGGCAGTAAAGGTGGTAAAGGCTGATCCTGCTCCATATTGCTTAATGACACAGCAGACAGGGAGGTGTATGAAATTGAGTATCTCAGACACAGGGGCTGCTTCTGGCTCAGCAGCAATGACAGGGAATGATGCAAACGAATAATGCAGTGTTTAATTTTTTAATTCCCTCCACCATCTTCACACTTCGCTGTTGCATTTTTCCACAGTTCAGTCACAGTGACAAGGTGAGAAGGTAGATGGAAATTCATATTTCTGAGGGCTGGGTTTGAGTGCCTGCAGAAGTTGTTTCTCTGTCCCATTCACAGAGCTGGCTTATATCCTTAATTTGCTGTGACATGTCCACTCACAGGTCTGTCCCATGCACTGGTAAGCCTAATTTCCAGAGTCCTTAGTCATCAACGTTACACATACTGTCATTGCATGATCATGTAACATCCATGTTACCAAAGGGATACATTGCAAATGATAAAATGTGAACTTAGGTTGACAAAACAAACAACCTCACACAGGAGTGAAAATCCTAAGGCTGCAACCTTTTATACATGTAAGGTTCGTTAGAAAAAGTACAGTGTTTGTGATTCCCAGGAGTTGTTTGTCACAGATACAAGAAAGGTCAAACTCCATTTTCACTGCTCAAGTGGCTTCTCTGTTAGTCAAAAGGACAGCAAAGCAATTATGTGATTGTCTTGGTAGAGAAATCTAGAGTCTTTGCAGGCTCATCTTCATGGTCCTACCCCCAATAAAAAGACTGCAAGTGAGATAATTACTGAGCAGATTTACATTTTAGTCACAGATATCGGGCTGCGAGTGTTAGCAAAGGGTATTCATTTCTGCTCCCAGTCTCTCTAAAGCAAGAGGTATAGATCAGTAGAGTAGTTTCTCTGTTGGGCTGAAGAAGGAATTTAGATTGCTCTGATTTCCCAACACTGAAATAAATTGTTCCTGTTCTTCATAAATTAGGATTCAGTTTTCATTTTGGAAAAGCAGTGTGACTCTGTTCCTAGTTGTCAAGACTCGAGCCTCACCTGGATGCAGGTGGGAAAGCTCAAAGCAATGAAGACAAAAATTGCAAAGCACCTGATTCAAGTCTTCAAAGTTTCACTAAGCCTTAATGTGGGGATAGGGCCATATGATCAAACAGTCTACACATTTCTGTGGGGTGTCTGTGTTGGAAAGGACAGAACTATTTAGTATAAAACTAATTCGTATCACAGAGGATAATGAGGACCACTTTTAAAGGGGAAGAATAGACTATGCATAATGGGAAAAATATCCTGGCAATGGGAGGTTATAAAATAATAGGAGGGAAAGAGGGGGAAAGTCTCACTGTCTGAGATGTTTCACTTAGTCTGGGCAAACCTAGCAGAAATCTATGGGGAGCAATCTTTCCTAGGCTGAGAGATGTGATAGTCCATATGTTGTGCTGGCTTAAATGTATTGGCTCATCTTCAGTCTATCTACTGGATTTGTCTTCCTCATCCGTGTGAGTATCACATCCTTCAGACTCAAGTGGGGTGCAGCCTACAGGAGTGCAGGCCAAATCTCAAACAAGATTTAATGGAAATCGTTGGCTGTGTTTGGACACCATCAGGCCACCCATCCTATTTTCAGTTCACACTCTCCCCTTCCCCTTGGAAAGACCCCAAACCCAAAATCAGACATCTTGCAACAAACAGGAACATCTGGCAAGAGTCCAAGGTTAAAGCTGGAGAAGGAAGGGAACTGTTCAGTAAGGGGATGGGTTTTTCACATGTAATTCATGCACTCTGTTTTATTTCTCTCATTTTTTGCTATGTTCTTCAATAAAGATATTTTTCTTTCTGGAAAAAGTGAGTTGGAGAGGGTATTAATAGCTGAGATGGGACCTGAAATGTACTTTAAAAAATGTGCAATAAAAACAGGGAGTGACATTGCTAGAAAACCAAGGAGAGCTCAAATGGCAGAGCTGAAAAGGTGTGTCCAGCCTGCTCACCCCACCCCTTTCCACTGGTCTGATGGGCCTTGTGGCTGGATTCAGGCCAGTGTGGGAGTCCCATCACTGCAGCACAGGGGAAACTGATCTGTGAGCTGCTGAGAGAGGCACCTCCCTTGGGTTTTTTACTCCTTGGAAAAAAAGAGAGAATTCTGTCCTTTTTCTGAATTTGTCCAGGAAAACTCTTCCTTTTCTTGGAGGGGGACTCTCCCTGTGCTGGAACATGCATCTGCTATTCTCACTAGCAGTTACGACTCAAGACCAAAAGTCTTTTCCCTTTTCAGCAGTCTATAAAAACTTGATGTAACGCCAGCCTTGCTAGCCCTTCACTGATGTTCCTGCACAGCGCCAGTGCGCTGCCTTTCAGTGCACCTGGGGGTTGTACCCACCTTCCTAACACATCCCAGACTGCTGTTCCAAATCCTTTTTCTCTGTCACTAAACAGTGGAAGTGCAGAGAAACACCTAGATTACTCTTTGCATCCATTCCTTATTCTAGGCACCACGTTGGTATTTATTTTACAGAGCAATTGGCTCATTTGAGTCTTTATAAGCTCCAGCTCTGCACAGATGTGCTCTGAAAGTTATCTTCCAGAGACTGTCCTTTTTTAGGCCCCTAAACCTGAGGGCAGCCTCATAGCCCTGCATTAGACACCCTCCCAGTCCCACACATCTTTATTTGTCTCAAACTTCTCTTCAGTTCCTCTATCCTTTTCTTCCTGTAAATTACCAACCTGGTAGCCTCCTTCTCATAGACCTTCCATTTTTCTGGTGTGTCTGTGTGTTTACCCAGGGGCTTCCCTTTACCACTTCCTCACAGGGGGCTTCGGAGGGGCGCTTGCTGGCAGCCATTCCTCCCCAAAGTCATGGTGGTTGATGGGCCATCCTGTAACCTGCTCAAATGATGTGGGAAGGCACTCTCCAGCTTCCTGAGAGCTGATTTCCCAGTGGAGAGACAGTGGCTGCATTGGTCTCTCTTCAGTTACTGTGTGTGTTATTCATTGCAGACATTCCTGCTAGAAGGCAGCAATACATGTCTGCAGATGACCTCTGAGCACCAGATTTGAGGTGGGGCAGTGAAAAATTATTCCAGGGAGAGGCAGTGATTTTGGGAGTAGGAACAGGTTGGTTTACACTCCAGCAAAACAGCTTGCATGAAGTCCTGGTTATTGGATCACAGCTCCTGCTCCTCTCCTGGAAGAAGGGAGTTCTCATTTCTCTCCCTATCTTGGGTAAAGGGAAAACAAAATAAAGAAAAAGCATCCCCTTTACTGATTCAACTTCATCATCATCAACCTCATCACGTATCCAAATGTCCCTCATGGGAATGCAAAGATCAAGTAACATCCACAGTCAGGCTGATGGAAACAGTTTAGGCATGATAAGCAGGATCAGTGGTCTTGGATAGCTGCAAAACGCGTTGTCCTACTACCTCTCCCCTTCCTCCTGCACCCCCAGAGAGAGCAGGTACTCTCTGCCAAGGGTTGGCCCTTGGGGTGTCAGAGGGGCTGTGCTGCATAGCCTCCATGGACTTCCATGACTGTGCAATGCATATTTATTTGTTTCTCTAGTGGAGGGGCTGCATTTCTCTGTATTTTAAGCTTTACACATGGATGATGCTTCTTTGCATTGGAATGGGGTTTCAGAGGCTGCAGTGGGGACTGCCTTCAGCTTTTTAAGGATAATTGAGAGTTGTATATGCAGGACTGCCTAGGATGATCCCCTGCGTGCTGACAGGCCACACGCCTCAGTACTAGTTAAAAATTTCTGTGCCTAGAGTGTCTCAGACAGAAACACATACACTTTGCACTGTGTCACATTTGAACAGGGCCTCCTGCACTAGCAGGAGGTGCCCAGCTTGTAGTACCTGTTCTGTAACACTGGTATGAGAGCCTGTTCTGAACCTGCCTAGAGTTTCTTGTTCTAACAGATCTGATAGATTATAGGAAAATCTTGATTAAATGTAGATAATCCTTAAGCTCACCTGGAGAAAATATCCAGGAAAAAAAAAAAAAAGGGCATCTTGGGAACAGGAACTGTTAGAAACTACCCATCACCTTGTCTTCTGCTTTTCTGCAGTCATGCTCTGTCCTTGAGAGTCGAGGCTTCTGTCTGAGCATTTTGATTGCCAAAGGCTAGGAAAAAATATCTGACTGGTGTGTGTAAAACATCTGTTTCTGCAGCCCAACAGGGCATGTATTAAACCCTTGCAGTGAAACCCAGGGCACACCCAGGTCAAATCAATCCTTCGTGGAGATGCACAGACTGGGTCCACCATGGGTGCGGTTCCAGGAATGCCCAGGTTATATTTGTATTGCCGTATCTGGCAGGATTTAGCCCCAGCTTTGCCCTCCTGCAGATAATGGCTTGTAGCCAGGAGGGCTGTTTTCATACCTCCTACACAAGGTGAATGTCCATGTGAAGTACTTTGATGTGATGTATCTCTTGACCATTTCCAACCAGCCTTGGCAATCAGGAAGTTGTATCACCTCTGCAGGGATACTCCAGGGTTGTAAAACATCTTGGTTCCCTCAGTTAGGACCATTTTCTTCATCAGAGGGGATGTCCAGGCCACTCATTGCTATCATTGCTCGTGTTTGAGCAACCTCTGCAACGACTCTGGCACAAGGTTTGGATTCCTTGACATTAAGACTTGATGATCCCATAGCAGAAACAGTTTTGCTTGCACAAAAGTAATGCCAAGACACCCTTAAAAGGAAGGCTCTGCAGAGAGCAAACTGCTGGAGATGCTCACCACTGCTCCTGCCTCCCCAGGAACCATCCTGACCAAGCCGGGGAGCAGGCACATACCACCCCTGACCCACTGAGTCCCGGTGCAGAGCGGGGACATGGCCCCCATTTTGGACTCCATGGCCAGAGGTGGGAAGGACCATGCCCTGATACCGAATCTCCCCACATTAGAGCAGCCCAGCCAGCCACGTTCCCATGCGCGCCTCCATTCCAGGCTGTCAGCGAAAGCAGATGTTTCTAATTTATCACTAAAACCAAACAACTTAATCCCCCAAATATGCAGCAGTGGGGGGTGAGGAGGGGCCCTTTCACTTAAAGCTGATTTATAAATTGTGTGATTAAGGTTAATTTGTCTATGAATGAAGCAAATATGTATCAAATATCATTACTAACGCTTCCTCCCTCTAATTTTTGCAAGTCCTAAACATCCAAAGCCTTTTCAACCTGAGGCAATAGGATGCATTCCAATTCTTCTGACCAAAAGTGGCTGTCACTGCTTCTTTTCATCAACAACTCCAATATTTATCTATTTAGCCCTTCAGAATATTATTTAGAGATAACAGACATTACAGCCCTCTGTAGCACAAGTGCCAGAGGCAGGCCTCAGAGGCAACTCAAATGTGGCCCCTCCTTGCTTTTGGGGATGTTAGTTCCCCCTGGCTGCCTGGGAGTGATGGCTGGAGGGCAGCCTAGTGCCAGAGAATCCTGTACTGGAAGCCTTGGCAGTGGGAACTGTGCCATGGTCTTGCACAGAAACTGCATCCACTTCACTCCACAACGTGTCTGAGGACACAGATGGGAAGGGACCTGAATCCAAGCCCATTTCAGATTGGACTGAGGAAATTATTGGGTTTGCCTATGTTGTGTCAGTGCTGGAGGTCATGGCCAACCTCAGATTATCTCTGTTTCAGCACACGCACAGATATCAAGCCATCCAGCCTGCGAAAAGTACACATACCCTGGTCCTACAACCAATACACATGCCCTGCTTCTGCTGACACTTCAGACCACCAGTTCCTACTGCTCATAGCTCATGTTGTTGTTCATGGAAAAGGGCTCCTCTCCAGGCAGCTGGCACCCAGCCACAGCACGTCTGCCATGCAACAGCAATGCAGTAGCCTCAAAAAGACCTTAATGGCATAAGCATTGTGTGTCTGTGAAAGGTGATGGGAAAAGGCAACCCCAAGCAGCAGCAGAATGGTCGATACATCTGGGTATCCAAAAAAACAGAAGATGTCTCCTATGGGCCTCAGAAGACCACGGACAGCCCCACCCCCTCCCCAGGGTACCAGGCTGGGAATACCAGAGCTCAGTGGGGCTGGTCCCAGAGGCTGTGGGTTGCTGTGCAGCCAGGAATAAGGTGCATAGGGAAGCAGGGTTCATTAGCATGGCATTAACTGAACTCTGGTGGTTATGGTTTTATTGCCTAGGGGGTAAAATGGGAAGAATACTGAGCTGAATCTGCAAATTACTGTACTAAACCCAGCTGGATTACATAGGAAAAAGACTGCTGTACCAATTTCTTCAGCTATACCTTTAAAAGTAAGGATTTAATTAGGTGTGCTTTGCGGAGGCTGCTGAGCTTTTTGGGCTGGAAGTCAGCTTGAAGAAGACAGAAGTTCTCTATCAGCCTGCACCTTAAGAAGTCTTCCATCATCCCCATATCACCATTGGAGATTCAGAGCTCAAATCAGTCCAGGAATTCAATTACCTGGGAAGCATCATCTCCTGGAATGGTAAGATTGATGCAGAGATAGACAACAGGTTAGCAAAGGCATACAAAGCTTTTGGTAAACTCCATAAAAGAGTTTGGCGAAACAATCACTTGAAGAAAAGTACAAAGATCAGTGTTTATAGAGCCGTTGTACTGTCTACTCTTTTATATGGCTCTGAATCATGGGTCATTTACCGCCGCCACTTACGACTCTTAGAACGCTTCCATCAACGCTGCCTCCGTACAATCCTAAACATCCACTGGAGAGATTATGTAACCAATACGTCTGTTCTTGAACAGGCAGGAGTTACAAGTATTGAGGCCATGTTACTGCGAATGCAGCTGCGTTGGGCAGGGCACGTCTCCAGGATGAAGGACTACTGCCTCCCGAAGATTGTGCTCTATGGTGAACTTGCCACTGGCTGCCGCAAGAGAGGAGCCCCGAAGAGGAGATATAAGGACTCCCTGAAACAACATCTCAGCCTTGGCCATATTGATCACCATCACTGGTCTGCTCTGGCCTCCAATCGGGAGGCCTGGAGACACACTATCCACAACGCTGCTGCTTCTTTTGAGAATACACACAGGATCACTCTCGAGGAGAAAAGGCAACGCAGAAAGAACCATGTCCTTTCAGTACCACCTGGGGAGTCATTCTGCTGTGCCTTTTGCAACCGGACGTGTCTATCTCGCATTGGCCTTTTTAGCCATCAGCGCGCTTGTAGCAAGCGTGGGTAGAGTCCTTCACAAATCTTCGTTCGCGAAGCCTAGCCATGATGGAATTAGGTGTCCTTGCCTGGTAGAGGCTGCAGTGCTCCTTATTCCTCATATGCTGGTGCCCCTGCTGCAGAAAGGTACACAATGTCACAGGCTGAGCCCTGGGTCTCACATGCAAGAATAAGCCCCTGTAACCCCAGGGATGTTGGTGCCCATGCTGAAGCCATGGCACAGCATATTGCTTTTGGACATTCAGGGTTTCAGGTTTAGTTGCAGCAGCTGAGTGGGTTGTAAGAAAATGCAAAATAGCCTCATGTGCAGCTCTCTTCTGGGGTCACAGCAAATTCAGCTTTACACTGGAATAGTGGTAAGGTTGTGAGATGCTGTTGCAAGGACCAGTGCTCCTCTCCTTAGCAGTCTTTTCCGCTGTAAGCAGCATCTCCAGCAGCTGGAGTAGACAGGAAATCCTTCTCCTCCATTATTTCTATTAAATGGTAGGATTAGACAATGTACCAGGATTTCAAGGAACTTTTCTTCAAGCCCAAATGTCAGGTAGGCTAAAGGGATGAATGAGAAGGAGAATAGAAGAAAATCAGAAGGAAAGCAGGTCATCAACAGCAGCAGTAGGAACAGGAATCAGAGCCCTCAGCGCTCTGCTCCAGCTACTACACTCCCATCCCTCCCACACACGATATGCATAAAGTGAGCTGGGAAAACAGTAGATTTGAGAAGAAAACTGAACACAACTGGAAAACACTGAGCTTGAACAGACCTGAAGTGATTCTAATTTTTGTATAAAAAAACACTCTTTTTGTACCTTGATCCAGACAAGCCTAATCACTTTAATAGTTTTAAGCTACATGCAATGGGGGCACCAGCAACAGTTTATTCTGCAAAGCTGCATTCTGCTTTTCAATCTTGGAGCCTTTTCCCAAATGAAGAAATGCCATTCAATTCATTTGTAGCAGTGATGCAGCTCTGTACTTCTTGAGAACTGGGCTGCACTTCAAATGATGATATACACTGTAAGTGGCTTCTCCTCTGCCTAGTTAAAGAGATATCTTCCCTCATTCTGTACCCATGAGGTTTGGTCAGAGATATCCTCATGTCTGAAAGCTTTGTACTTTTAGGAAGGAGACTGGTTGCAGCTCATTGCAAGAAAAGACCATTTTGCTCTGATATTTTAGATAGCTTGGTCTGAAATAGCCTCAACCTCACTGATGAAAAGATGGATAAATTTGAAGGAGGAAAGCTGCTTCAAATTCCTGTATATATCTTGAACATTATATTCTGGCTCCCTTATTTTTATTTCTGATTGATTTTTCCAAGGTTGCAGAGAAGAAAGGGCTGCAGATTTAACTTGTGGGAAATTTGATCTGTGCATAAAGGACCATTTTCTTAAACCGCCAAAAGATTAAACATAATGTTTTACGATCATGTTCAAGGTACATGAGCAGCAGATTTTTGAAGAGAAAGTGACACAAGCTGCTGATAGAAAGCCTGCTCTCTAATTCCTAAGGAGTTTATTTTGTCTTGCTACCCCTGATGAAGTAGCAGTACTTGAAATGAGTTTTGCTTTTGGCTGAAGAACATCCCACAATGGAAGAGAGTAAATGTCCGTGCCTTAAAGCATCTTCGGCTTTGTCCATTTTGTTTGAACTCTAAGAGGCAAGGCAATTTAATAAAAAATTCCTTCTGATCCTCAAATGGAAGATCACACAGCTCCTCGAATGCAGGCTCAGGACATTTGTATCTGAGCATGAGACTTGCTTTTGATGGGTTTTAATGTTATGTGTTTTTGATGTTCCTAAATTATGTAGCTCAGTGAAGCATTCAAAACCAAATGTTCAGCCCCCATGGGGTATGGTAGAAGGCCTAAGGATAATCTTTGCTGTGGATATAAAGCCATGGTAGCTGTCAGGACCTGAGTCATCTTCCAGCGGCACCCACACAGCCAGAATATATATGCTTCCACACAGTTTTGATCCAGAACTTCTACTGCTCTAAATTAATTATGCTGCCTTTGCAATCAGTGCAGCAGCACTGATTGGTATCAGCTCAAGGACTGGCCATTCGGATTTCAAGACCGAGAAGTCATATTGACAAGATATTACACACTACAAATTAAAAAAGGAGATTTGCCTTTTACATTTTCATAACATACTAAAATAAATTACGAACTAAAAAGTCAGAATTCTTCCTTTTTTTAATGTGCAGTTTGAAGCATCAACAGGAAGTTGCAGCTCCTGAGTTGTTGCCCATTATTCGCTAGTCCCTGGACTAGCTGAGACCACATGAACAAGTGCCATTAGCACCTCACCTCAAGTGAGAAAATTCTGCAATCCTAATTTGGCTGGCCTGGCAAACCTGAGCAGGTATGCAGCACTGTGTCCAGAACTGGTGTTGTCAATATGCGACATCCACGTAAGGGTTGCAAAGGAGCTTAACTGGATCACTCCAGGAAGCAGAACCAGTCGAGCGTACATCTGTGACCCATGCTATATTTTTTTCATTATTCTCAGAAGTAATACATTGTTTCCTAGCTACATACCATTAATGTATATATATAACCGTGCTGGGACCATGTATAAAACAGCATTACTCACCAAAAGCTAGACATGTGATCGTAGTGTGAAGGCCATGCATATGAGCCACTTGTTTAAACATAAACATTCTTGTCTTTCAAGACAAGGCTATCTTGTCTTTCAATTCTTCCCAAGCCTTCCTTATGTATGAACTGAATTTCAAAATGAAAATTGATTGCAGGTGTCTTAAGTATATTTTTCCAGGCTTTCAATTTAAACAAGTTACAGCAATGCTCACTTTCATACAGTTTTTGATCATTGCAATATGAATTCTCACTGACAGCAGTAGAGATCATGGGGACCTTTCCCGGTTTCCAGAACCAGCTTTTACTAATTTGGATCCCATTCCAGACTGTCAGAAAGGCTGTTTTTAAGGAAGAATCATTCATTTGGCGATCCCTACTACAGCTGCCTACCACATGGACAGCAGCAGTGTTAGCACTTTTTCATTTTCCCCCACTTTCAGCCTCAGGGCTGGAACCCATTACATAGCTGGTGTTTCACAAGTGCCGTGTCGCTTTGCCCCTTCCTTCAAAAAATGATCCGTAATAGCAAGGTGGCTATTAATAACTAACAGCTAACTAATAGCAGAAATGCACAGAGAGCTGACAGCCAGCACAATGCCAACCCGGAGAGATGACCACTCAATTTCTTACTCTGCGGAGACTGTGATCTCTAGCTAATGTCATCCTTGTGCCCTACGTCCACATCTGTAAAATGAGATATTATTTTTTGGCTTCGGTGCCAAATAAGTATAATCAAATGACTAGGTAATCAGCTATTGCAATAACCACAAGTTTGTAATTACCTGGGATAAAGGATGCAGAATCCTTCTGGATCATAATTACTGAGTCACTCCTTGCCCTTGAGGATAATGGAGGTCAGGTGTGCCGTATGGCATGGAAAACTGAATAATAGAGTCATCATTGCAGAGACGGCTTCCAGGTGATTAGACCTCCTTTGAGCAGATGTTGGATGAGATGAACTGCAAAGGTCCCTTCCATCCCAAATTACCCCCATGATTGTGTTCTAATACTGCACCTCTGCAAATACATCCTCTTGGACTACTGGAGACCACAGTGCACACCCCCAAAGTAGTGCTGCAGGACAGAGACTGCCTCCATCAGGGACAGACCAAGTCATGATGGACTGAACTGATTCAGGGCGGCTTGATGCCTCCACCAGGAGTGCTTTAGTACATGTGGCTCCAGGCTGATCCTAGAAAAAGTATAGGTGCCTTTAGTTAGGACTGTGCCTCCATGGAGTCAATCAAGGGCACAGTTTATGTCCAGATGAACCATCTAAAGGTAATGAAAGTTTATCATGTTGGGAAATATGCTTTCTAGCTCACATTTACCTGCCATGTCATCTTACATCACCACTGCATCTGTGTTTTAGTCCTTCTTGCCCAGCCTTTACACGAAAAAGCAAAACTGAGCCTTGTGGTTCCTGTTGACTCTGTGTATGTGGCATCTTTCCTGAAGAAATAAAGTAAAAAATGTTGGAAACAACAGCTACTGAGATGAATGTCCCTGTGATGACCATTTTTTTTAAAGCTGTGCATAAAATTAAACAATTTCAAAAAAGTCTGATTAAGATAGTTTAATGGACTGTGTCACATCACACTCAGGACCTACTTTCTCAGGGTCTCAGAGATAACCATAGTGCCATGCCACCCAAGCAGCACTCCCAGCCTGAAGGCAGCACAGCCCAACCAATTTCTTGGGTGGTGTTTGAAAGGTAAATGAGAAACGTAGGACATTAATTTATATATCAGGGTCTACACTTCCTCTGGGGTTAAAGAAAAAGAACAAAAAATATTTTAACATTTTTGGTGGGGTTGTTCATGACATAGATTTCATCCTACATGTCTCATACTTTTCCGTCTGTGTTATGGCTCATGGGGTCCTGGCCAGGGTTCCGTGTTCACATTCGCAATTGCACTTGTAACTGTGACCCTTAGTTGGGTAACTGTTTTCTTAACTGCTATATAAACATCTGTGAATGCATATACAATATTCAGTAAAGCAGATGACATTTGCAGTGACCAGCTGCCTCCAGTCATGAGACAAGATTGCACACGGCCACAGTAAAACAGAGCACCCAGAGGCTTGCGGGGCTTACACAGTTGGAGCGTGGCTGAAATGGGCTGGGGAGAAACATCGTCCATGCCTGGGGGGCTGGAAGTGCACTGCCCAATGGCTTGTTTCTTCCTCAGTCAAAAACCAGATCCCTGGAGCAGAAACCAAGTCATGCCTTGGAATAACTGGCTGGCACACAAATTACTGCTGTGTTTTAGATGTCAGTATTTAAAACAACACAGTTTGGTCCTCAGAGGTTAGGTATATATTCTGCTTGTCTCTAAACACTTCAAAAAGCAGCAGTTCATAGCTCCCAACCAGTTTTTGAAGTTTAGCCTCTGGTAGTCACAGACAGAAAGCTGGATGGGCTCTGATACCCCCTGCTCACCGGACTGCTGCCTGCAAGCTGGGCATGCGTGAGCAGTCCATGTGCCAAGCCTTGTTCCTACAAACCAAGTCACAAGGTCTCCACATCATAAAATGAGAGTAAAAGTCAAAAATCCCAGCTATTTTCTAAAAATAGAAAAGATGAACTGGGATACAGGGAGAAAAAGAATCCTTGCTGGTGGTTTAGCAGAGAGGGGAGAGGTGCAGCACGGCAGGTGACAACAGGCTCAGCTCTGCATGGCTGAGCAGGGCAGCTCTGCACCCACATGTGGAAATGAGTCCTAGGTATGAGACCTCAGGCCATAGGTTGAGAAAAGATGTTGTGAGAAAAGGTGTTGTGGTACCTTAAGAACAACACTTAGCTTGCTCTCACAACAGTTTTAAAGCAATAGCTTTCAGACATGTATTTTAATAATAAAACAAAACCAAAACCAAACCCCAATGCAAATAATTGGAAATTCAAGATATACGTGTGTGGTTTGATACTGCCTCATATTTTGAAAATATTCGTGGAGAAAGGGAAGTTGAAAACAGCAGGAGGAGCTGAAAAGAATCAAAATTAATTTATTGTAGACTTAGAGTTTCAGTATTTGACAAAAGAAATAAATATAAATGGAAACTAAATTGAAACTGAGGCTTTACTCATTCAACAAAATATATCACTGCTACTAGTCAACTACAACTGGGAGAGACAATTTAATTACTAATAAATGACTTTGAAGTTGTACATGTGTTTTAGTGTCTTAATAAAGTTACAAAAAAAAAAGAAGCAACAATAAAAGCTGAACCCAAGTCTGAGGTTCAAGAAAAAAAATGTGTAGGGGATTTTTTCAAGTCCATTGTCACACAAGGAGAAAAACACACTTGACAAAAGAGATCATTTGATCATTCGTCATTAAAAACTATTATTTCCTTAAGCTAGAAATGCTTATTAAAAGGTTTGAGGGCTTTTTTGTTTGTTTATCTTTATGTTCCATAAAGCCAGGAAAATTGCATTTACAATATTTTAAAGTTTGATGATAGCCTGTAAGCTTGTTTCTCTTTTTCCCTCTTTTTGAACTGAATACAATGGAATGAATAAGGACTTTGATTTTCTTTCTTTTCTTTGCTACTCCTTTAATATGTTTTTTTCATCCTCTACATAAAATCTCTGTCCTCATCGTCTGAGAATTGTATTACTATGTTTAAACTATTTTCTTTATTCTTGAAAATGTAATTTTACAATGGAGCGAGGAATTTCTTTTTTTCCTGAAACCTTACATTTACCTATTTTAAGCTACATCATCATTCTGCTTTTCTTATTCATCTCCATATTTGTTCTACTGAGGACTTGTTCCAAAAGCTATGCTTGTTTTTATGAAGCTTAATAAGTTTAAGTAGACAAAAGGAAAGAGGGAGAGAAAAAAAAAGAAGTAAACAGGTATTTTGAAGGAGAAAAAAAAAATCTGAAAAGCACTCGTTTTCCTTGCAGGCGACTCATTGCATTTGTGATGTCTAAAATGCTAAAATTCAGTCTGGGTTACATTTCCTGGCTGAGATACAGAGAGATTCTCAGAAAAATCGAGGTTTGAAATAGAAAGTCAGCAGTAACCTCATATGGAAGGCAAGGAATGCCAGCAGAGGGGACAGAACTTGAGAGCACTGCCACTTGGGAGCCATGAACTGAAATAGAGAAGCCTGTCATCTTTGTTTTATTTTTAAAATATGGGAACAAATTAAAAGCCGAAAACCCTCATGGTGTTTTCGTTTTGCTGTGCCTGTGCTGGAAGCATTGCTCACATACCCTCCTGGTACAGAGCACACATGCCACGGTTTCTGCGCTGCGATCGCTCGCTCTTATGTTACTGCTCAAGTATGCATTCAGAAAAGAGCCAGCAGATACAGTAGATTTATTCTAGTTGTTGAGGTCAAGGGCTNTTTTTTTTTTTTTTTTTTTTTTTGACTCAGTTGAGGGGGAATGCTTTCCTCAGAACACCAGACAGGCTTTCTGCTTTGCAGTCTACTGTCAGTGTGCACCACTGATAAAACAACATCTGAGAGCATTTTTAAAGGATTTATCAATCTAAAGCACCGATGAGTTATGTGCTGTCTCCTCTGTCAAAGTTAGGAGGCTTTCAGCAAGGCACAATATCTGTACGCAGCGCAAGTCAGAGGCTACAGCTGCTGGAAGCTCTTGCAAGCCATGTAAGTAAAGGGCTTTATTTAGCTGAAGCAAACTTTGTATATTCTCTTGCCTCATAAACACTCTGAGATAATCTAAACTTGAGATGAATTTCCTAATACTAGTAATGTCATTATCATGCTGTCCCTTCGAATAATGCTTGTATGTCAGCACAATAAATAAGTATCTAACCTTGTTTTGCTTGTGAGTAGTGTACAGAGCAGAATCTGTACACGCCTCAGGCAGGCTCTGTTTGCTTTTCTAATCACTGACCATTTCAGTTCTGTGTTTGTGATCGACACAGAGAACTCTCTGATTTCTTTGATTTCTTTGATTTCAAGGACAATGGGAATGTGGCAGGGAAATGTAAAGACTATGCAAAGGAAAACAAAGAGCAGAAAGGCAGTTTATAAAGTGGCGTCAGTGAACCCAAAAATTGTGTGTAACCCCCATGTGGAACTTCTGGTCTGTGAGATTCTATATGATTTATAGTGAGGTTTAAGGGGTCATGGATAATGTGACTAACAGGAAAATTAAATGACAGAAGAAGTGTTTTGATTTCTTTATAAAATGCATCTTTATGTTCATGCTCATATTTAAAATAATCACTTTCTCTATGGTTATTTGGAACTTATTGCAGGGGACAGATCACCTTTCTCTGAGCTTCACAATGTAATTTAAGGTGAAGAAATATTTCTTTGTCTTCTATCTAGTTCATGTACTTATTGGCATCATAGGCCTGGCAAATAGGCGTTGAAATGCCAAATTTCTCTTCTTGTCTGTGAGATCCTCCCTGCCATTTTGATGGCTACCAATATGCAGATATGGTGACAAATAAATGGAAGATTTATTAGCTTCAATGACAATGGTATTATCCTGTCATGCATTCAGACTTCTCAGTACCTTCCTGTTCAGTTTCTTGTAGCCTTTCCAAAAGCACCTGATCCCTATGACTTTGTACCTTCTATTTGCTTCACACTTTTCCCCAGTTTGCAATAACTTTTAGCAGGCTCTTCCCTCCAGACCCACATGTCTGAAAGATGTAAATCCTGCCCTCCAACCCTCACAACAAAAATCTGCCATGGACCCACAGGGCAATACTGGCTTTATAAGGAACATGGATGCTGCCCTAAATAGCTTTCTACCTCTCCCAGCCCTCCTCTTGACTTACTTATTTCCATGGCAATGCAAGATCCGCATGGGGAGAGGGGCACTGTCCATTAACAGAGGTGCCCATGATTCATTGAAGGCCATGGAAAGGCCTTCCTTGACTTCAGCCGGACAGTCAGACCTGGGTGCCAAAATGGTAAGGAAATTAACCGACATGCCAGGCTGCAGAGCTGCAGCACACTGCTTCCAGTGACACTGCAGTGTCACCTCCCTAAGCGAGAATGGGGAAAGGGTCTGTAGAAAGAAGTCTGCGGAGTGATAAAGAATCACATCTTGAAGGTGAACTGGCAGGAGTGAGTCAGAGATGAATGGGGCTGGCGTGAAATTCAGACTTCTCTGATGATTGTTTAATTTTCAGTACAGGGATGGGTAAGAGCTTTTTTGCTTTGCAACACAACTCTCTCATACCTAGCTGGTTCAATGGCACTCCAGGGAGAAAACAGCAGTTTGTTATAGTTTTTGAATTTATGTATATTCATGTGTTCCGTTAGAGTCTTGGCAAATGAATCTTTTGAGTTCTAAAGCTTTCTGAACCTTTCATATAGCCCTTTGCTTTGAAGCAACAGATGTCTGTGATAAGCAGATGGTTATGGCTTTGAATTTTAACATCTTTAAATACTTTGTTGCATATATTTTACGGAGAGGAATGTACTCTGACTTACTGTGCAGTACTTGTGCACTAAATGAAAAGTATCCATGTCTGGGTGCTTGATGTCACTTCCTAGCTTGAAAACCAATAAACCACATCTTTTTCAGTATTATTTGTTATGAGATATTTTCATCCAATTATTCAAGTTGTGTTTTCAAGTTACAAACCAACTGCAAAATGCACTAGTCTGATGTGAGCTCAAAGAAAACAAGCAACAAAGAGTAAAAGGAACTGCTTCACTTGTGAATTGCTTTCACATTCTGATGTATACTGTGAGCAAGCTGAAATCTTCCCCTTGCACAATTTCCCAGAGGAAATAATGCAGTGCCTATGGAAACAACTGACCAAAATCTTTTGATCTTTTTTATTCTAAACTTTCATTTTCAGGAGGTACAGCTATGAAATCTGATGAGTAGAGAATCTAAGAACATAAGATCTTATATTGGGAATAAATTTGAGAACACAAATGGAAAGAATAGGTCTCAAATAATTTTCTTTCAAGGAAAAGAAGTCATATAAACAGATTTCATCCAAATGTTTTGCTATTGCATATTATTTTACTGCTCTAAAAATTGTAGTTCTTTTCTTCCTCTCTGCCTGACTTTCACACTTGAAGAGTTTGCTTTTTAAAGAAATCACTTGAGACAGCCTGTGACATGTGTGAACTGTTTAAACTTGACTTAATTGATCCTAAGTATGGATTATTGCATGTATTATCAAAGGCTTTGTTAACTATAATGACATAAGAAATGTTATTGCATGGACCCAGTCTTTACACAAGGCACCAGCCTGACTTGAAAGAAAAGAAATGCCTCATTTCAGCTAAACTTTGGAGCTTTTGCCTCCACCTTTGAGAAGGAATGGGGCTTTTGAAGGGTTCATAGTGCTGGAGGGGTGTTAGTGGTGATGTAGGATATGCACTTTCCTTCTTTTTTTCCCTCTTTCTCCAATGCTTCTTGAAAGCTCTTGCTTTTTCACTTATTCAGGACATGGTAACCCCTAATGCCAGACTGTCCCAGAATACAGGTTTTCCTCTTTTTGCACCTCAAATCAGCCTCTCTTTACTCCATAAACACCGTGGCTGGTGTTCATCCTTCCTGGAGTAGAGAAAGCTTGGGACGCAGAAGGGGTCTGATGGGGATAGCATGCTCCAGCACATCTGATGGACCAAACTGTCCACCCGTTTGGATTTCAGTGGCTAATCCTCATCTCTGCAGGTACAAGCAAAGTAGCCCACATGTAAGCAAAGCATGAAGGCTGATGAACCCTGTAATCTGATGCCCAAGGCTGATGGATGCTTTAATTAGTGCCTAGCATTTAATTGCTGCCTAATGGTATGCATTTCCTGGTGGTTTTCTCACCCAGACTCTTCTGGGACCGGTCATTACCCAAAACAGAAGTGGACTGAACAAATCCAGTAGTTTGACAAAAGAGAGCATTTCCTCTAGTTCCACTCTGAAAGATTTTAGAGCTCTTCTGCATCCAATACTGTAGAGTTAAGAAGAAAAAAAAAAAAGAAAAAAAAAGAAAGGAAAATTGTTGAAGAGTTCTATTTTAGTATATTATTTGACAATATCAAGTTTTCAGGTTTAGAAATCCACATATAAATGAGAAGAAGTTGTGAAAACTTCTGATTGATGGACCGTTTTTCTTTCTGAAAATTCTAATTATTTAAAGACTGCAAATGTTCAAATACTTCAAAGACCACAGGCAGTACTCTGCTACCTGACAGCAGCATTAACTCAGAGAGTGTCTGTCCTTAATAAATCCTTGCAATATGAAGAGATTACCTTCTGATGTGTGACAGACTTCTCTTGTGCCTATCTCAAGATCTCTTTCTCTCTGTGAAGCCCTACTGTCCATTACTGGTCTGGTGCAACACTTCAACACATGTATTTATTTCCCTGGATACCACCTCTTGGCCTTACAGATGTGAGAACTGAGACAAGACTCAGTGACTGTAGAATTGAGATCATACTAGAAGTGTATGAAGATACAGAAAACTGAAGGTAGTTTTCCTGAATTCTGGAAGTATGTGTCCATTCATGGCCACCCATAAATAAACAGCTTCCCTGTAAAGAGGGAAAGAAAACAGCTTTTAATCTGTGCCACAGTTCTGTGTATCTATAATCTTCCCATAGGGTCAGAGGTAGAAATAAACCCTCCAAACCTGCCAGAAAGTTCTTGACCGAAGTGTTGACAAGACAATCATCAAAACTGACCCGTAAGTAGCAAAATACCCACATCGGACCTGTATGGAGAGCTGAGATCAGCTACTGGGACTGTGGTACCTGTAATGGAAAAACTCTCAGCAGCAAGGAAGCAGTGCACTGAAATGCCAGTTTGCAGATGTGAAGCAAGTCTGGAAGTTGCTCTAAGTGAGCTGCTGCAATGGGAACGTGGACTTTTTGTTGTGAACCTGCTGGAACAGATATTATCATCCTTAGTTATCAACTGATATTAGTTAATGCAACTTTGAGTGACTGCCAACTTCTGCAGTCCAGTGAAGTAATTAACATACTTGATATCTTAAATGTTGCTGGGCAGGGGGAGGGGAGGGAAATATGCTAGTGTTCATATTCCAGAGGGAATTATTTCTGTTATATTTTTAAGATATCCTCTGTGGCTTTTGAGATGTTTCCTGAAATCTGCAATTACATTAATGTAAGATCTGCATCCAGCTTTTTCTAAAATAATATTGAAGCAGACTACATGGTAACCAAAACAATTCTTTCTCTGAATGTCATCTCCCTTTCAGTTTATCAGCAGGTGCTCTAGCAAGTAGTTTCTGCCTTGAGGGGTTGTTGATAGATAGTTCACTGAGATAGCTCAGTATCTCAGCTACCTTGTCCCTGTGAAGTCCTTGAAAACACTGAGAAACATTTCTGTGTTCATCACAAATTGACTTTGTCAGTTATCAGTAGTTCAGATCCTCGACAGCACTGAAAGCCTTTGATTGGGCATGTGGGGAAAGGCATCAGTGCCGGGAGTCAAAAGAAAGCATTAGGATTGTTTGGGGTTTTATTGTGACAGTGGGGAACCAGACTCAGCATCCTACGGTTGCAAAAGCAAGGGCAGTGCCAGCATACCCTCATTACTGCCTCGATGCGTGGACAATCTCCCCCCTACCTGCACAGTCCCGTGAATCTTCTCTCTCAGAGGAAAAAATCCAGACTAGGGAGTCCTGGAGGATCACAAAAATTCTTCAGAGTTCAAGAGCACAACAAAACAAGTGCCTGAGCATCCCAGATGGGCAGAATAATCCCCAGTTACAAAGCTGAAGACTTGGACACTATGTGACTATGTTGAGCTGATTATGCTGTGGCTGCTATCTTCTGCTACTTAAAGAAAATGGTCAGGATTCATGACCATTCCTTGTTCAGGAAGGAAAATTTTCACATTCCCTAGTTAGACTGACCACCAGTGGTAATAGAACAAGAGGGTAAGAATCCATATTAACTAATAATTAGGATATTTTATCATTGTAATTATTGACAGACACCACAGACACCTAGAATTTTGTAATCTATAGATGGGGAGTCATCCTTTTACCTATGCCTACTTTTGAACATTATTTAAATTCCTACATCTTAAGTGGAAATCAGAGAAAAAACAAATACACTTTTTGGGGATTCTGCTTAAATCAAAGTAGTTAGAAGAAGAAAGACATAAATGAACACAATATCTGTGGGGTTTGACAGGTGACTCAAATACTGGAGTTTGAGAATAGGCATGAACTCCACATATGAGGGAAAGGGTCATCCCCGTGTTTATCTTACTAGCTGAAGAAAATTATAGTTTCAGGTCAACAGCATGCAGAGATGGATGAAGTTGTTGCCAAAGACCATCCCAACAGTGAATCTACGCTGTGAATATCACATTTGAAATTAGTCAGCAACAGCTATGTCATCTTGATTTGCATGCTAATACAGATGATGCAATGAGGCTCTGGAGAGATGGATCTACAGTAAGCTGGCAATAAAATTTTTGTCTTTTATGGAGCACTGAAATTTTGAAATTCTCAGGGGTGTATTTCTCTAACTTTGCACCTTGCCTCTTAAATGAAGAAACATACCACTGCGGCCACATTTATGACATCACTTCTTCAAGGAGAAAGGGATGTCACACTTATTTCTTTCTGAAAACAGCAGGTGCAGAAACTAAATTTTGGAAACTTTTCCATGGACATGAGCTGTTACAAAAGCTTGCACATTATCAGCTTTCCTGCTGAGAATAAGGCTGCATTGCGATTAAGAACAAGCTATGTTTCAGGGCCTGCTGGACCCTGAAAAAAAGCACTAGACCCTGTTCCAGAAAAATAACAGTTCTGTGAGAAATATGAAATGCCTTCTCATTGATAAATGTGGTTTCCAAGACAATCTCATGAGAAAAGATCTTTGAACTACAGGGGCATTTCCAAAGTGTGAAAGAATATTGGCTCCTTGCAGGCAAGGAAGGGACACGAAAGTGCAGAGAGGCACCTTAACACATGGGGTGGTGGTAACTGGTGATCCCCCTCCTTATGGCAGATAAAGCAACATGGGGGTCTTTTGACATGTTCGTACCTCTCGGTGTAGCTCTTTCTCACTCTCTTTTTTTATCATAGAAATACTAAAAAAAAACTTCTTCAGCATCTCCTCACTAACACAATTTCTTAGTGTAGGATTTTAAAAAATCATATTTTTCTACATTTATGGAAGTTACGGCCACACTTCTGTACGCATATTTGCTCGCACCGATTTCACTGAAATGCTAGCCTGTTTTCCTTTGTTGTAATGAAGTCTTAATTTTTTTTCCTGTTGGTCTGAGGTGGTATTTTCCAGATTATGGGAGTTCTTTCCCTAAACAAAAAGTGTGTTATGTGTTGTAGCACTGTACCCCTTTGCTATGTCTTCGAGCGCTCAGTTTTCATGCAAATGCCCAATGCTGTTCTTGAAGACAATGCTCTACTGCACACAGGGTGTTTGGCTGATCTCTGCTTCAGATGGCTTCTACCATCTTTTCTTCACTGCTGCCAGTGTTTTCTTTTGCTTCCCTGGGGACACCAGATGCATCTAATGAGTCAGTTCCAGCTTCCAAGCTGAAACAGCTCATGGACAGCAGCCATGTGTTTTTCAGATTCTTGCATGGGAGAGAGAGATCTCTTTCCTTTTTCTCTTGCTGAACCAATTTGCTCAATAAGAACTTGTTTTATATCAAACTGGCATTGTTTTTAGCTAACTAACCTATTCTAACTCTATCCTTAATTCCAGGATTTTATTACATGCTTCTATTATATGCTAAAAGAGGAGAGTTGCCTTAAGAGAAAGCTGTTGCCTTAGACAGTTCACCTTGCTCCCAGCTTAAATGATAGGACAAGAACTTTTTAAACCCAAAAGTCACAGGCTGTAGCTGGTGAAAAATAAGACAACACTCAGAGACATGCTTCTCCCCAGTGTTGCATAAATAGGTATATAACATATAATGTACTGCAACATCACAGCAGGTCTCCCAAATTGAAAACAAGGAGGAATAAAAGACTGCTGTACCTTGGCTCTTAAATCCTTGAATGTGCTGTCCGTGTTGATTAGTTACTTTGATTTGTGCTTCCCCGCACAGCTCATTTTTCCCTTTAACAAGAGTTTGGCTTGTAAATTGTCACTTGTATTTTCACCAAACACTGCAATTAGGCTGGAGTGACAGAATATATTACATTGTTTGTTTTCCATTATGTTTATTCCAGATGGTTTTTGTCACTGACTCTTTTTCTGAGCTGGGCTGTTAATAAACACAGGATAAATCTAATGAATAAATTTGCTGTGCTTGGTATAGATCTGTGGTGGTGGCTGAGATGGGGTTATGCTGCTAAGTAATGTCTTCTTATTAGAACTACAGAAAAGTTATTTCTTGCTCACTTTTTAGAGAAAGATGGAGCCCATGGATAATGAGGGGTTAAAAAAGATGCATATAAAGGCTTTTTTCCTTTAAAAGACATCCATTTAAAATTTAAACTGAGGTTATGATGACTTCACAGGTGTGATGCTTTATTGCTTCTCTGAACAAAGGAAGTGTTTTATGGAAAAGCTGCAGAGTGAGTGAGTACCTGTGTTCAAGCCTTTTATTGCTGGAAAGCTCCTCTGTGCCCTTGAGCAAGCTGTTTTGATCTTTGTCTCGGTTCCTGAACAACATTTCTTTTCTTGTTCAACTGTCTTGTCTCTTCAAATAGAAGTTGTTCAAAGTCCCTGCCTGGGCTGGAGATGCAAAATTGATTTTATAAAGAGAACAGGAACACTTTGGAGAAAAGAACCCCATATAGGATGGCAATGCAATGTGGAAGTCCACAGAGCACCAGGACTCGTCTTAGTCTGCTCACTTGTCAAAATGGCGTTGACTGGAAAAAAATGAAAGCTGTGACAGCAGACCTTGGAAAAGTCCTATCACTTGTAGACTTTTCCAGTAGTGGCCTCTTAGTTTTTCCATTAGAAAGAAACATAAGAAAACCCAGGATGAAACACAACATGGTCTGTCCTACCACCTTGCAAAAGTTTTAAAATGAGAAGAGGTGACTGTGGTTGCTCAGAAGTGGGATTTTAGATTGGTTAAAGACCACGTATTTTAGAAGATCAGCTAAAAGCAGATTACAGCTAACAACCTTTGTTTCTACTCACATTTCCCACTTTCTCTGAATTCTTCCAGGGAGCACATAATCAAGAATCTGCCAGAAGTGCTGCCTTTTGTCAGTACAAATGGCTTCTCATGTGTCTGTTAGCTGCTTAGCTCTGCTCTAAGCAACAAAAACTGTCTCTGTCTCTGAAGGCAATCCAAGACAACACTTCCCCAAGTGAAAAACCCAGTGATGAACACATGACTGTTGAGGTCCCGATGTCTGAAAGAAGAAATTTTTCATCTGGGCTCACATGGGCCCACTAGCAGCAAGCTGGAGAGCCCAGTCAGTGCTGTGAGCTGGGTGGCAGTGGGTCTCAGCCACAGTGAAGGAGGGAAGTTTCTAGGAACAGGACCAGACAAGGAAGATGAAGGAGAAGTAAGAGGTGTGAGAGTGATAATTCAAGAAGGCCCCAAAGAAATGGTGAGCTAAGGAAGGCAGGAAAGGCATGGCTATTTTGGTAACTGAGGCATAAGAAAAATGAGGCTATAGCTCATACCCTCAGCACCGGGTGTGCTGCCTGGCCAGGCTGTGAGGCATGAAAGCGTTAACCCTTCTGGAACTGGTTCAGGACATTCCAGTACTTGAAGTTACACAGTAAAAATAAACCTCATGCCAGGCATGTTGCCTGTGGGGCTTATGCTCTGCTTTTTGATTCAATCATTTAGGAATGAAAAGCCCTTCTACCAGGTCTGGGCTTTAACAGCATCTTTGCTTTGCCCCCACCAGACTGTGGCAGACAGTGGAGTAGATCCCATGGTAATGAAATCCACAGTAAAAAGGTCCATGTCTGCCTGTAGCTGCTCAGTCATGCTATTTCTGTAGGGCCTGATTCACCTCTGGACTGTGCTGTAGCATCATTTTTTGAAGACTGAAGACAAAATGCTTTCCCTTCTGTGTGTCTTACACACCATACTCTTCCTAGGCACCAGTGCATGTCCAATTACGTGGCAGGGAAATGGTGAGTCCACCTCAGAGAGGCTGAGTGTTTGCTAGTAAGTAAGATAGACGAACAGCATGTACATTAGATTCCTTTGTGTTTCATTGGCAAAGAGAAGGAGAGTTTAGCCATCCCCAGCCCATTCCCTTTGTAAGCAGCGTCACACTAAATGCAGCAAGGTGCGAGTTGGACTGCAGACAGCCAACAGTTGGAGGCAGACAGCCCCTCTGGGGGTTTGGCCTTGGTAGGACTTGGGTTTTGTAATTTTGAAAAATAGTTCCTGTTTCTGCCACTGAAATCTTTATTTACCCCTGTTCCTGGTACTCGGAGGCCTCCAGTGGCAGTTTCCTCTCATTTCACATATTTCTCTGTTGCTCTCCTTACTTTTGAGCTGACCATGATCAGATACTTTCATGTTACTTCTCTTGTGCCCTGGCAACCCTTTGGGTGGCAGATGGCCTCAGATTTCACCATTATGCTTCCTCTGCTCCCCAGACCCATCAGTTTCATTTCTCTTAGAACATAGGATCATTGAGGCTGGCACTACTTTGGAATTCTCGCACTGAGACGTGGTCTACTAAGAAGTCACATGGGGAAAAACATTGCGGTGTTATTTTTCCTCTTATTAAAAATTAGAGAACATGCAGTGAGCATGATGTTCTCATTTATCTATTTATGAGTAGTTCCTATTCAAAGAAGTGTAAGAGAGAGTCAGGGAACATTGGACCAATTTCTATTTGATCACTCCTTGAAAAACTGGAGATTATCATGATGTAGTCTGATGACTGACTCTGGATTTACACCAGTGCCAATGAGAACATAATTTAGCCCATTAATTTTACATCACATCCCAGTGGACATGGACAATATATGCAGTCTGTTAAAACCTATCTGGATGCTTATTAAGAATCCAGTAACAATGGTGTTTACTGAGGATTATTTAAAAATGCATTTCCTTTCTTCACAACTTCCATGCTCTCTCTTTTGGTCTTCTGTGGTTGACACTGGGCACCTTGGCCATAAAAATGGACAGCAATTGCAAAGTCTTTAGTGAACTTTGTGAAGTATTTCACACTTCTCATTTTATTTGCCATAGTATTTTGCTGTCAGCTTAGACTTTCTCAGTCTTGTCTTTTTAACTCCAGAATCCACTGCTATGTTTGGAATATTTCATGTAGAGTTTTTAAATAAAAAGAATTCATGACACCCAACAATTATGTCATGAACCAAAATTTATTTTATCTCTTTTACGAAAAATATGTTTTAGCCTGTTATAAGAAATGTTGGTAATAATTACTCAGTCTCTGCATTGACCTCATTAATACCATTCCGGGTGGTATTTGATAGCTGTTAGTGAAAACTGTTTCATTAAAGATCAGTTGCATAGCAATTTTTGTAAGAAGTACAAATGGAAAAATGTTGTAAGACTCATATAAAGCTCTATATAATTCTACTCATGCCATTAAAGGTGATTCAGAAATTACTACATGTCCAATCCACGTCAGCCTCTGTGCCTATAGCTTGCCTAACCCTAAAGACCATACCAGTGCCCATAGCCCACTTGATTCATATCACTGCTCCACACAGTAATGCATTGCAAGATGTGCAATGTACTTGATGACCCTTTCACCAAAAACAAACAAACAAAAAAAAAAAACCCCAAACCAAACCAAAACAAAACAAAATTAAGAGGAAAACAATGCCCCTGCTTTCAGTCAGAGGAGTAGAAAGCGGAAGAATGACATTACAGCATGAAACCCCTATGGACATGGAGGTAACAAGAGCTGTACGTTGCACTGAAAATTTCCTGAGCCTACTCCCACTTATTTTCTTCTCTGTAATATGCTAATCTGTTAGCTTTACAGTGTAGCATGTTGCCAGAGCATTGCAACAATTGCACTCAATGCCAGATGCTAAAAAAGTTTCTTGAAATATTACTAAATAAGGTATTGTGAATGTTCTATGTGGGAAAAATAAGTACATTCCCTGAGCAGTAAGAATATGGGAATCTCTTAGGTCTAATAACTGTTTGTCAAATGCTTGTCTTTATGGTGTTTTTCTTCCCTTTCATTTAATTTCTCCAACTATCTCAGCTTGTAATTTTTTTTTTTAAAACTAAAATGATCTATAATTTGCTATTGCTTTATTATGGTTTGAGATTCATCTTGATTCATTTAGAGGAGTAACAACGTACCAAGATTTCAGTATCTAGAAAAGAAACAGTATCAGAAGCTAATTATTTGGGACAAAATGATGCTAAGGGCTAAAACTCGGTACTGTTGCTGGGCGTGTTACTGTATTTCTGATATAAAGTGTTGTTTCCCAGATAATAAAACACTTTCTGCAGGTTGTCATGATGGCTAACTGCCCCACATAGTCTCTGGCCATGAGGAGAGCACTGTACTCAGCGAATGTGGGCAGGGCCTGGCTATGAAGCAGGGGGCAAGTCATGGGTCCCAAAGGATTATGATCCTGATGTTAGCACTCAAAGCTGGAACCCAAGACACTCTTTTCCACACCCTGCACATGCACAGTAGGCACGTCGCTATAGGGGACAGGCGCTGCCATACAACTCCTCTACAGAGGGGCATCCCTGGCATCAGGGCCAGGGAGGCCCAGGCACAGGGGCACTGCAGCAGTAGCAGAGCAAGGAAACAAGCCAGTGAAATACCTCCTTGATTTTCTGGTCCATGTGAAGGACTCCTGGATGCTCCTGAAGCTGTGCAGTGCTTGCTGTCACCTGGTCACAGTATGGCTTCAGAGAGAAAATGTATAAACTCTTTCCTACACATCTTCTATCTACTGCATTAGCTCTCCCATAGGCTGCCAAGATCACTTTATTTACTGTTTAAAGTCTTTAATGGAAATTGAAAAGTCTCCAACATCGTCACTAAAATGTGCAGTGGGGATAAGCGGAAAAACTAAATTTATCGCTGGAAAAACAAAGCCAATACTCTTGTGAGTGGTTGGAAATCAGTTTGGCACTGCAGTTATAGCACTTCAGTGTCTTATTTTTGCTATGAAAATTGTTTTTCTCAGTTTTCTTCAAGGCCAATCAGTAATCATTTGTTTTGTTGGGTGTGTTTTAGTCTGACAGTTTTCATGTTTCTCTCATTCACAGCCTGATTCCTCAGTTTGTTAAGGGACAGCTGATAAAACTCAGTTTCAGATAAACCAAAATTACATTTATGCCATAAATACCCTCTGTGATTATGGGAAGACACAGTCAGTCTCTTTTCATTGGCAATGAAATCAGTGTATAAAGCATGCTTGAATATCATTGTTCATTGTTTTCTCAGGGACATCATGCCAAATTCTCTTTTTTCAATACTGTCCTTATCTGAACCTTTAAACCCTTTCTTTCTAGATGATGAAAAGTCGTTCCCTGTATACCCTGTAAAATCCTCTGTCTCTCCTTAGGGTATCCATATCCACTACACTCAATAAAGAGAAGAGTATAAGGAAATATGTCATCTCATGACCACAGCAGTCATACCAATTGCTGTGCTGGGATTTTCCTAGTCACTAATAATTTACAATGGATTCCCTACCCTTTTTATTTAACTCCTAATTGTGTTCAGAAATGTCTTAGTTTATGGTCTGGAATATCAGAAGCCATTATAGTCAGATTGCATATTTCAGTGGTAAAATCACTGAAGATCATCCTTGTGAGGATGTACAAGAGATGTTTACAGAATCACAGAATGGATAAGGTTGGGACTACTGGAGGTCCTCTAGTCCAATCCCCCTGTTTAAGCAGGGTCCCCTGGAGCACATTACTCAGGACTGTGTCCAGATAACTTTTACAAGACTCCACAATCTCTCTGGGCAATCTGTCCCAGTGCTCAGTCTCACCAGCAGTAAAGAAATTCTTCTTCATATTTAGGTGGAACTTCCTGTGCGTTAGTTTCTGCCCATTGCCTCTTGTGCTATTGCTTGGCACCACTGAGAAGAACCTGGCTCCATCCTCTTGACACCTTCCCTTCAGACACTGATAGACACTGATGAGGTCCCCTCTCAGTTGTCTCTTCACAAGACTGACCAGGTTCCCTCAGCCTGTCCTCATAAAAGAGATCCTCCAGTCCCTTAATCATCTTTGTTGCCCTCCTCTGGACCTGCTTCAGGAGCTCCATGTCTCTCTTGCAGTGAGAAACCCAGAATCAGGTCCTTTCACAGAGCTGGTTACCTTTCTCAGCAACTGCAATTGTGAATTATGAATGAACAACTGAACCAGCGACTACACCAAAGCTTCCAATCAGAACTGAGAGTTTCTCTCAGCTGGAGGAAAGCCAGACTGTGGGTGGGGGTCAGGCCATGCAAGTCACCATCCATCAGCATCAGGCTGATCAGAGCAGCAGCTAGGCTGTTTTCCCTCAACATGAACTTTTTATTAGGAATTATACTGAAAACAGAACAACAACAACAACAAAGTTAGTTTCTTTCAGTATGCTTTAAATTTATCCATACTCCATATTATAACCGTCACAGTGTCACAGCAATAGCTGGATGGTGCAGGATGGACAGCTCTTTCTTCCAAGTAGCTTTCATGAGTCATTAGTGTCTTTCTTCTCTCTGTTTGTGCTGTATGAGTATTAATTAACTTCTCTGGTACCACTGTAGGGCAAGAAATCATTGCCTTCCATATGGAAATAGAGAAATGAAGCAAATTATGTGATTTGCCCAAGGCTAGAAAGAGAATTGTTATCAGCACTAGGAGGAGAAATGATAATTTTTTTTAGTGCCTGGACCTGTAATGTAATTAGCAGAGCAACCTTTCTTCGCCTCATCTTCTGCTGTGTTACCCTCCACCTGTGAATAGCACTGACTCCAGCAGTGCTTGCTATTTGAAGCTGAATTTTACTGCTAAGATTAATTTCCACTCAACAGGATGACTCCAACCAATACATTTTGCATCTAAGAGAAACATTAAAATGTGCCTCTGATTAAAAGGGACATAAGAATCCCCTTTAACTGCAGCATGAACTCGATACTTAAGTAATTTTCCAGGAACAAGCTGATGTTACAACAGCATTTTTTGTGCCATCTAGTGGTTGCAGAAAATTAGATGCCAAGCTCTGACCCAGCATGCCACCCAGCATCAGTGCCACAGTAAATCTTGCTCCTTCTCTGACAACCCCTGCCTCGCTTAGGGCTGCTTGTTCCTTTTTCTTTTGCTGCTCCTGTTGCCACTGTTTCACTTGGATGGCTGTGAGCTGTGCTGCTCAAACTCTGGAAAGCTGCAGTAAGAAGTGGTCTGAAAACAGAGTTAAGTAAATTTATATTCTCAGGAGCACTCTCAGCTTACATATGTGCCATGTTTCTGTGGAATATTGAACACTTCCTTCACTGCTTGGAGAGTGTGAAGGAAACTGTGGGGACTGAGGAAAAAACCAATAAATAGTACAAGCTTATATACACAGAATATTAGTGATTTGTTTCCTGAAGAAAAGGGCATAACTGGGTGCCTTAGAGAAGAGACGTGGCTGCTCCAGTGGGCTAACCCACCTGCGGGGAGGACAAGCAATACTCAGAGATGACCTCAGGGATGGAGCTTGGACCTGGGGTTATTTTCAGCCACTTTTTTACTCACTTCTCAAAAAACACAGATAGGGAGTGATTTCTGCACATAGCCATGATCTTTAAAAGAGCAATCAAAAGAAAAATTCCCCTAGCAAGGGTAGGAAGGAAAGACTGCAACATATATGCTTAATTAAAAACTGTCTTGGAAAGTTAAGGAAAGCCAGACAGCAACTTCAGCAATAGTGATATTTTTCCTACTTTTTGGTTGAAACAGCATTACCTGTCTTCTTTAAAAATAAGCAAATTGCTGAACAACAGGAAGAAACCAGAAATCTACTATGCTTGAAATAGGTCAGCTCAATAGCTAAGGTCATGGCCACATAAATGATTTTGTAAGGGATTTAAGGTGCTTCTAAGCTAAAACATTTTAACTGAGAGTAATCATGGGAATAAATATGATAGTTCCCAATGCTGATAGGGTTTAAGATACAAAAAGCATGTTCATTTGTCACAACTGACCTTAGTGTTACATAGAAAGTTCAATACCATCTGCTAAGATAGTACTGGCCAAGTGGAGCTAAGCAGCTCACCAGACTTGGTCAACATTGTGTCATACTTCGTCTGTACACACATTAACACATTTGGTAAAAATATAACAGCTTGATGAGAAAAGCTTCCGTGTTTGGATTGGACTGCCTTT
This sequence comes from Cephalopterus ornatus, assembly GCA_013396775.1. Lineage (NCBI taxonomy): Eukaryota > Metazoa > Chordata > Aves > Passeriformes > Cotingidae > Cephalopterus > Cephalopterus ornatus. The sequence continues at coordinate 30,287 of VZRE01004011.1, read as the reverse complement.
GACAATCCTTCAGCATCCCTGCGGCCCCAGCTCAAGCCAATGCCAAGTCCTCGGTAAATGAGCAGTCCAAAGACATCGAGTCCCTGTCACGCTCCAAAACTCCTCACTCAGAGGCCCCCCATCATAATTTCAGCAGCGGGACAGGTTCCTGCTCCCACCCCAGCATAGGAGGGCTGCAAATAGATGGCCTTGTGCAGATCCAGCTGTGTGAACCAAGCTTGTCCCCTGTGCTATTTAGGGCTCCCCCACTTCCTGACAGACACAATGAACCAAATTGACAAGAGCTATCTTATTCCCACTGGACAGGCCAACCTGGTTCATTTTGACTGAAAGAAGCCAGGAGACACACTTCAGGGCACTCCAGAGGGCTGACTGTGTGCCAGGGAGCACAGCATGGACAGGCAGGTAGTGACCTCTCCAGCCACTGCCCGACGTGCATGTCTGCACCCTCTTTAAGCTGAAGAGGATCTGGGATGGCTGTGCCAGCAGAGCTGCGAGGGCAATAACCTCCAGCAGTGTGGCTTGTAATCTTCATCTGGCACAGCTCTCTACAAATAGAACATCTGTCCACAGCCTAAAGAGATGTTTCAAAACTGATTAAATTAGACCAGCACAAGCACCCATCTGGATACTTTTAGCGCTTTGGCTCCCATTCACCTTGCAAACAACAGCAATGGATAAAAATAGTTTTCACCTGCCCCAGTCGTAAAGTGGTCAGAAGGAAAGGAGGATGCATCAGCCATGCTAGAATCTTAAACTTTTGACAAGTATGTCTGGTGAATCCTGATGAGGTGGTTTATGAAGTTGCCACCCGAGATCTCCTGCACAGTGTGGCCACAGCTGCAGAAGAGGATCGTGTTCCTGTAGCCATGCAAAGTCCGGTGTCTCAGGTCAAATGGCTGATTTCACTGGGCCCAACCGATTCAGGAATGGTTTACACTGCACCACACCCTGGTCATTTACTGCATGGGAAACCTTCCCTTACCCTTCTGGCTCTTACATTCACCTACCCAACAGTACTGGATAGCAAAGCATGTAAATGCTCCCCATATAATTTAATGCAGTGTTGAATGGGTTAAGCAGCCTATGGAAGTGGCAAACCTACAAACAAAGGGAGCCAAAGCAGAACAGCAGCAACAAACTGCAGAGGGATACTTACATTTTAAATAGGTACACACGTTTCTGTAGCAAGAGTCTAACTATATCCTTAGTTTATATAACTCCTTATGCCAGCTTAGGCCAGATAAAAATAAATGGATTTATTCTAGATGAATTAGAATGTCCTCTAAGGATCTGGCATTTATCTAACCAAATTATTTGGAGATAAACCTATGCAAGTTTTGTGCATAAATGTTAGAAAAACATATCACACAGTTTAAAAGAAAACCAAAATCATCTATGGCAACTGAGAGCACCATTGCCTTTTCAGCACCATTTGGAGTTTGCAGATAATACAGGTCTCTAATAGATTTTTTCTAAACTCTTAATAAAAGCCTACAGTTTACATTACTTTTAATGTACCTCATGCTTACTATCCCTGCTAAAATCCTTTTTAAGAAGAACAATTGGAATTTTAACTAGTTGCAGATGATAGAGATAAAATTGGTCTTTACAAATCTGTATTTACAATAGGATTTTCAAGGAGAGGACTGTTTATGTTTCCTAATGTTATCCAGGCTGTCTATTTGTAAACAAGAGTCAAAGGTTTACAAGTTTTAGGCTGCAGTAAAAATAAATCAGGATGAGGGAAGACTATAAGCAATGAAATCCCCTGATATGCTGGAGCTGCTTTATCCAACTGGATAAAGATCAGACAGGCCACAGCAAGGGGCAACCAATAAGCTGAAGGGAACAGATGCCCTTCAAAAAAATTGTGTTGTTTTTACAGAGAGAATAGTATTGGTAACTCATCAAATGGTCAAATTGATCTTCATGTGCCATTGGCCTTTTCCTGGAATTCAGACTAGACGAGGATGGCAAACAGGCATGTACACAATCAGACAGGGAAGTCTCAGGGTTCATGAGCTGTCTGCTGTTTGTGGGAAGTGGTATAAGTTGATGGGTAAGAGGGATGCTGCACAAAGCCTCCATTTGGCCTCTGCCCACTGTAATTTTAGCTGCTATTGCAGGTGAGAAGGCTGAGTAGCCTGAGCCATGTTCTGCTGCTCCCTGTGTGATCCTGTCCACTGCCCACTCTAGGAACGCAGGTATTCTTCCAAGTGTACAAGCTCCCCTTTTGTTTACCACAGGGAGACTTGCACAACCTCTGGCTACATTCACTTTTTCCTGAGATATCAGAAGGAAGCTGAGCATCTGGAAACAGCAGCAGCATCATGTCTATGCCATCCACTACACACAGGAGACCTCGGCTACCTGTCTGCCTCCGGGTCTTCGTGCTTTTGGACATGGAATGAGCTGCAGAGGCCCTGGCTCTCCTCGGGCCTCACTGCAGCACCCATTAACAAGGCAGAAACATTGAAAAGTTTAAAGAACTGTAGAAAAAAGGAAGCCCATAGCTAAGAGATGAAACTCCAAACCAGAATAATCTCTTTGGTCAATGGGATCCTTGTTTTTGCTAAACCCACTATGTTTGCTAATAGGCAAGGGTGAGTCATTGCTGCCCTCTCTCTACAGCCGAGGGTCCCTGGAGAGGAGATTATTTTGGCTGCCATTACTTCTGCACAAGTGGTGCCATCTGCACAGCATCTCAGTTTCCAGGGCCCAGAAGAGAGGGCTAGTCTTCAAAAGCCCACAGCTGAAGGGAATGCAGCAACAGTGAGTGGGGCTTGCAACCATGCCCTATATCCCATGGCCTTTCAACAGGTCCCTCCTCTGTAACTGCTGGCTTACTGCCAGGGAGAAGTGATTATGACAGCTAGGCTCACTACAGCTTCAACATTCACAACAACAGTCTCTACTTCTAGCAGGAAAAACAAGTTCTGTGCCTGAGATTTCCATTTAAGGGCTTTTCCCAGCCTTTTTCCAACTCAGCCAGCTGCAGCATCATGCAGAGGAAACAAGCCTTCACATTGCCACCTCCCTGCCACCACACAGCTCTTTAGACAGGTACCCCTTTCTGTCCCATGTGGACATGGCAATCTAGAGGGACATACAGAGGTGCACCAGGGTGGCTCAGGCTTCCCCTGGGCTTCGAATGTTGCTGTATCTCTCCTTTCCCCTCACCTCCAGCCTCACTTTCTGGCAATTAAACTGAAAAAACCCCAGGAATCCACATCCCAATGGACAGGGAACAAAGGAAAAAAGGGGTTTTTTCCCTATATGCCCATTGGGAGCAGAACAGATTTTGACTTTTGGGCTCCTGTTGCTGGGAAGAGAACTCAGCAGTGTCAGGAATCCAGTGAGGAGAGGGGAGTTCTGTGCTGGCAAGCACAGGAGGAAGAGGAGGAAAAAAAGAAGGAGGAGAAGGAGGAAAACCACTCTGACAAGGAAAGGCAAATGTCATCACCCTGTAACCCAGCCAGAGCTGTGGCTGTGAGGACATGCCTTCATCAGTCACGCTGCTGCGTACAGCTGGCTACTCGTGGCTCTCTAGAGTAAAGCAAGAGCCTGCACAGTCTGACAGTCTGAGGTTAAAACAGACAAATAAACAAACTTGATTATGAATAATAATGAGACACATCTGTATTAAGAAACCATGATTGTTTTGTTTAAAGTGTGCCAATGAAAGCAGAATTTTATAGAGTATTTGAAAGACTGTCCTGAGTTGTCTGTGGCAAACACATGAGAGTTTATGCAGCTTTGATGAATTCAAAAGGTTTTTGTCTTCCTCTAAAAGCCGACGATGTCTCCTAGAAAAACATTATGTTTACTTTTTACTACTTTCCTTGGCTTTTAAGTCTAGCAGAATGACGATGACTACAATAGGCAGAGGCCAGATAACACAATGACAGGCAGCTGCATTTTTTGCAGCTGTACTGCATTTTTGTTAGAGATGATGGGTTTATGCTGACCTGAAGACATAACATGAAAACTGTTCTTGTGTGCCATTCAGAATCTTGCTTACTAATGTTAATACCCTACAGGAGAAGAGCAGATGGCTCTTACAATTTAGTGGACCATATAACCACTAGAATTTTTAATTGTAAATTTATAATATTCAACAAAGAAGAATCTGTGGCCATCATAATGTTACTGCTTTTCTGAGAAAGTTAATATACTAATGAGTAGATCAATCACTGTCCCTTCTAAAGCAAGAAATAGAAGGAATCAAGGTAAAAAGATTTAAGGGAGACAAAAAGGTTTAAGGGAGACAAATGCATGCTGTGCATAATTAATTTAACAAATTCACCGATTATGAGAAATGTTGTGAAAAGCCAGAGTTTAAACTCTTTCCAAGTTTATGGATAAAGAGTCCAGCAAGGCTGATAAGAAAGCAAGGAGCTCAGAAAATATTTCCAATTTGGAAGACCTCAGCTGCAGAGCACTGGAACCAGGAAGATAACTTCCTGGCAAGCATCCCTGCGCTTCCCACATCCTTGGGAAGAGCACAAGAGCCTGCTATAGGACACTGCCCAAAAGCGAGGGTGCAGGGCTGGAAGTGCTTTTGATCATATTTACCAGAATCCTTCATATGTAACATTAATCCCAAAATAGAGACATAATGAAATGACTGTTACAGATGATTTCATAATTTCCCCAAGAGAACAAGTTGGGATGCCAATTAATTTTATTTAGAGGGAACAGCAGTGGCTTTTGAACTTCTGCAGAGACATAGTTTCCTGCATTAACCAAATAAGCAGAATAGATACAAACTATAAAAGAGAAGCTATGCCAATAAAATTGTCTCCAAATAAAGTGTTTTGGTATTCTCTTCCATGAGCTGATAAATTTCTGAAAGTTATTTTTTTAACTTTACAGAGTGTGTACATATATATGTATTTGCACATACATATATTTAAAGTTTCCCAAAGACAGAAGAAAAACAGAAGCCTCATTAGAAATCCATCTCACAGTGAGAAAGGGAGAATTCTAAGCAGGAAAGACATGACTTTTGAGCGTAGAAGAGTTTTCAATTGCAATTATCCTGTTCAAGACATAATGTGTATTTTAAGCAATAAACAAAATCACACATATCAGATCAGAACTTTCTGCAATGCCCAATGAAGATACCTATAACAAAGATAAAACTAGCTTATTACATGCCAGCTTACTGTTTATCAGCTAGAAACAAATCTAAGTACATCGTTAATTCAGGCCATCAGAGAATGGATCTGTATTAAAGAAAATTAACTCCATCAGTCAAAGTCAAATAGAAAAAAAATCTCTAATAATATCTTTGACATAAAATGTATCCACCATGCTCCAGGGCCTTGAAAAAAGCTAAGTGAAAACGAGACTCCTTTGTCTGGTAAATGTAAAGATGTGCACACACACGTGCACACATACACATATTTGTCTGTGATGAAATTATACCCTGGCTAAGGGAAAAGCAACTGCCTGAACTGATTTGAAAGGCTTTAAATTATAATAATTTTTTTCAGTTTTATATCTTGATTCAATGCCATAAAACTTAAATGGTTTTATCACTGAAAGGAAAGGTCATTTTAACCAAGGTAAGAGAAAGCTTCTCCATGTTTTATGTATTTTCAACTTTATTTGCAAGTCAATACGTTCTGAATCTCTGTAGGTTTCCATTAAAGTGGAAATTGCAAAACCCTTTACCCTGATGAAAGCTTGAAGCTGATATGCTCTAAGCCCTGCACGACTCCTCTTTTTTATATATATTTTATTTGTATTAATAATTATGTAAGGAAATTTCTGGGGGACAGATCATTAGAAGTGATTCTGCCATACTGCTTGTCTCCTACTAGCCAGAATTTCTTAAGAAATAAATTTAAATTGAGGTTACTGTTTAAAATTCAAAAAGGCTCATGGCAGACAGCTGCCATGGAGTTGCAACTGCAAAATAGCATTGAGTTTATTGTCATTGTTGTAACCTATATCGGTAGATACTTGAATAAGGAGCTTGAGCAAAACTCCAGACCCTACAATAAGGCAAAGTTATATTCACTGATTATGGAATTGTGAAGGCAGTTGTCTATAAGCCCTTTTCTTTTTAAGAAATATGCCTACTTAGGCAAAACGCAGCATGTACCACTACCCTGGGCTGTGTTTGCAGTGCAGGTGCACCCCAAGACTGTGTCACCTGTGGATATGACTGCGTGCCACCTGTGTGCCATGTTACTCCTGTGGTGTTGTGTCTGGGCAATCCAGCTGGTACCCACCTCGGCTCCACAGCTCGGGGTCCACCCAAATGTACCTTTGCTGGCGGTGCAGACCAAACTCAGCACGCTGCTCCGTTTGGGTCAGATGGCTCCAGCTATGCTATTTGCTACACAGTGGCATCTTAACCAACATGGGGAAGGTCAGCTGCATTGGGGATGTCCCAGGGTGACTCTAACACCCCATGATTCAAGGTTAGCTGGGACTTGTTGACAGACAGAGATCAGGGGAAATTAAAGTGAAAATGAGATTAAATTGGTTGCTAAACACTCTGTGACCTTCAGACCGCCTGGGAATGCCCACTTAAGTCCCATGGAGACTGTGCTGAGATCACTCTGAGTCATCACACACACATGCAAAACAAAGTCAAGGCAAAGCCTGCTCCTTACCAGCCAAAGGCCAGACTTTCCTACTGAAGAGTGGCATGATGACTGACAGCTGCAGCTTTTTCGTGCTATTCCCTGTAGGAACCCAAGGAGACAAACACTTCCCAGAAAGGATAGATTTCAAAAGAAACCAGTCCAATTATTGTTGCAAGAACTTGAGTGAGAAAACACCTTCTGTTACACAGTCAGAAATGACCGGTTATCAGGTGCTAGAACTCATCACCACCGTAATGAAAAAACTGCAAGAATTATGCGGACTTCATCCATTTTAATCTCCCATGAGAGAATTGATTTGAAATACAAAATGGCAGTTCACAATTACTCAAGAAAAGCAGAATCTGAAAAGTGCTTTTGGAATAACCTGCTTTTACATCCACAATATTATCCCTGATGTTATTGATGTTTTTGTTTTACTGATGAAGAAATAGAAGCATGTAAGATTAAATAATTGGCATGGAATAGACATTTCTGGTCAAGGAACAGAAATTAGATCTCCTGAAGGAAAACTCTATGCTCTGTTCTCTCCCTTCCTCTCTGTGAATTTGATCAAATGCTACTAATAAGAGAGAGATTTGCATTTGATTTCAGTATGTACAGAAGCAGGCTGACAGATGATTATGTGTATCAAATTGAAGTTATCATATCACAGGGAAAACTGTCATTCTTCTAAGTGAATTTGTGTCAGACAAATTTGCGTCAGACAAATTTGTGTCAAACAAAAGAATACAAAGCTCTCCTCTCCTCTCAATATCTTATCCTTATTAAACTCTTTTTAAAGACTTACCAGGATATATTGCAATTAGGATATATATTAGACTATAGCAGTTAACTGAAGAGATGCATAGACTTTCCTGAGTTTTTCACTTTCAAGGTTTTTACAAATCAGAAAACAAATAAATGAGATAATTCGTTCTTTTTCTAAGCTTTTTACTTGGAGATTTAAAGCTGCCTGCCTGAATTGTCCAAGTCGGAAACACAGAGGAAAAAAATAAGTGTCAGTGTTACTTCAAAAGGAAAGAGGTCTTAAACTAGATTTCAGATTTTACAATGTGTTGTAAGAACAATCCAAATATTTTTTCAAATAAGCAAGCTTGACACTTACATCTTCACAATACATGGCAAGTCATGTATTAAACTCTAAACAACTTGGACTGAGGCTCAGCAAATCCAAACAGTTCAACACAGAAATGGTTCTCATCAGGAGACTGATGAAAGCAAGACAAAATTCTGATGGACACAGGTTGTCTACGTGGCTCAGTGAATGCCTCAGTAAGAAGAGGCATAAGGATCCATATGGTATTAAACAGACCTTCGAATGCTTTGTGCTGAAAATTGTTATTTCCATATGTGTAGAGTGGACTTATGCTGCCAGACTGGGATCACAGTGGTTTTTTCCTCTTTGAATAAGTACAACTTGTCAGAGCCCTGAGGGCACTGATATCCCTGAAATCCCTGCCAACCTCTCCTGGGGTGTCCCATTACCTTGCCCATGGTCCAGGAGCCCATTTCAGCTCAGCTGACCCACATCCACAGGCTGATATCCTGGTCTGGCCTCAGATGCAGAAGGTGTCTCTGGCTGCCTCCAGGCTGCCCTGGTCCCTGCTGGGGTGATGGGATGGTCTCTGGTTGGTGAGATCCTGCCCTGCTACCCAGTTCCCTGCAAGCTCCTTCAATCCCAGGGAGCAGCCAGACCTTACCCAACACAAGCACCTCCATAAGATATGAAGTTGTAGAACATCAACCCAATCAACTAGAAATGCACGTCCTGTGTGAGTGCTTGCTGGGTACCAATGGGATGCCAGAGGGTGGGCTTGGGTGGAGTTAGCACTCCTGTGAAGTCTGATGGGAGATGAGATGCATTGTCTCTTCTGCTCTTTTACGGAAACAGAAGTCTATGTTTCAGTAAGAAAATACAGAATTTAAATGGAATTTTATTTTACAGCTACAAACTGTTCAGAGCTGTCTTTCTAATGTGCATGCCCTTCGGTCTCACAAAGAGGTCAACCTCCCTGAAAATAAAAGGTTTGATTTAATCAGGAACAAACATACTTTAAAGACCTGCTATTACCCAAAAGCAGACATGACATAAATTCCATTCTATTTTTATATCTTCCTGGCTCCGGTCTTCTGAATCTGACATTAATCATAACAATCACACATGTGGCTAAACTGGGCCAAATTCTCCTTTTTTTTTTATTCCAGTATAAATATGGAAGTAATACTATTGAAGTAATATCTTTGAGGTAGGCTCTCTCCACAAGAACAGGACTTTTCTCAGAACAGCCACAGTCAAGAAAGTATGCTGATTTTGAGGCCAGACTTTTACTGACAAGTTAGGGCACTAGAGTGGGGGGAGACCACCAGGGTTGACATGAGAGTTCTGGCAGTCCCCGAGGCTGGGGACAGGAGCTAGTGTGGGTGGCATTTTGAAAAGCACATGAGGTTTCAAAGCTCTCATGCCATTTTCAGAATGCCTTAGGCTTTCAGAAGTTCAAACTCCACCAATTTACAGTAAAACTTAAGCATTTAAATGCATTTATCTTTTGTGATGATGAGACATGGCCACCACAAAATTCACACCTCTGTGAAATTTAGATTCACAGTCACAACCTCTCCCTTAAGTTTGACTTCTGTTTCATGTTAAGGCTCTATCTTTGCTGCTCTTGAACATGCTAACATTATACCGAGGGTCAGAAGATGGAGACTTTGCAGCTAACTCTGGGGAGGGGATATTGCAGTGCCCTGTGGAGGTAGTCCTGCAAGAAAGCTATTAGCATTGGCATGGTTACAGGTTGCTCAGGCATTGAGCCATGTCAGGTGTGCACAGCCTGGGTCTCCCGTTGCTGTCCTGAAAATCTGTGTTGCCCAGCTAGGCAAAACTTCCAGTTTTCCTCCTGGAAAAGCTAAAGGCTTGCTGTGTTGCAAGGGTACCCTTTGTATACCTAAAAACATTGCTGACTGAACTATGACAATTTGCAGTTTGAAAAAATGTACTCATGTCAAGCCATGGACAGACATCCTCTTCCATGTACAGCAGAACAGGGACAAGAGGTTGCCACTCAGCTGAACATGGCTGCTCCCTGACCTGTGTCACAGCTTCCACTTCTACTCTGTGGGAGAGGTTTATGGGAGCCGTCCCCAACTTTTTTCAGGGAAAATCAACCACCTCAGTCATGCCCAAGCATTTAAATTGCTCCTTTGGTCTTCTCTTAGTTTGATGAAGAATGTAGTCCCTGGCTGGATGCCTGCTTTTCCACAGGGTTCCCAGAAAGGCACAGTGCTGGGGTGATATTATTTGATGAACTTCCAGAAGAAAACAATGTGCTGGGGGAGGAGCGTCCCTTTGAGGGTTTGGAAGCTTTCTTCTCCTCACGTTATCTTCTTAAATGGTGAACAGTATTCTTTGGTGCAATGTGCGGTACCAAGGGAGCAACTGGGTGAAGTGGTGAAGGACAATCCATCTTCAGAGGCGTCTGTGATCTAATAAATGACATTTACCTTGAGGGTAAATTACCTTGAGGGTAAAAATGACATTTACCTTGAGAATCAAGTCATGCCCAGGGACTACAACATACTCAGCTATATATCTAGCAAAGTTCCCAAGTTGTTCTCGCTTTGCTCAAGAAGCCCAGGTGCAAACTCAAGGCACAGGGCAGTGGAAATCTGTCCCCTATAACTCATGGTAATAAGATATGACTTTTCTTCTTGTTTGTCCCCGTGTTCCTTGCAGTCTGAAATTTTATTTTTTCACCCTCTGTTTTTCCTCCCTTCATGCCACCCAAAATAGTTTTCCCAGTATGTTCTCTAGTTCTCTTCTACCATCACAAGGTTGGTAAAGCAAAATGATCCAAGACAGGAGATGGAAATTTTCCTGATAAGGGCTGGGGTAGAACCAAGAGAAGGAAGCCTGCTTGAACTGAAAGGCACTCCACAGGAGATGGGCACATTGCTCTAGGCATCTATCCACAACTTTAGATGCCTGCATGCTTCCATATGCTTTATTCCAGTTCAGATTCATACCCAACCCTTCAAATTGTAGGTCATCCCTGAAGACAGTTTCTGATTTATGGCTCTTGTCTCATTTTAAGAAAATGGAGAAAACCTTTTAAAGAAGCTTGTTCCTGACTTGGAGGGACTCTCATATCCTGAGTCTTACAGTGTTAAATCCTGGCCATGTTTCACTACATTGCAAGCAAACATTTTATTGTCTCCATATTACTTGCCAACTGCAAGCAACTGGCCTTGCTTCTCGGCTCTCTGTCAAAACAAATTCTGTCAGGTTTTATTTATTTGTGTGTTCTGGCACAGCTGGCAATGAGACTGTTTCACCTGCCAGGATTCTTGTTAAAATGTTCCCCGGCTGAGTCAAGCTACCTCACCAACACACCTTGACCAGATTCTGGGGCATTTTTTGGAAAAACAACATTTCAAATAATGGGAATACCTGTAACCAGAGAGACTGTGTTTCAAGTCAAACACTGAGATATCAAATTGTTCCCACTCGTTTCATATTTTGAAAATCAAACACATTGAACTTCTGGTCTTTATTATAAGCACTCAATTTTTTCATGAAGACTTGAGACATGGTTGAAGAATCGGACTGCATTCAACATAGTTATGAAAGAGACTGTTCAAACATGACTGAGTACATACTTAAGTGAGACAGTTAAATGTCAGCGCTGCTAATGGGGTCTTTAAAGATTGTTTTCTCAGGAATATTTAGCTAATGTTCCTTCCCACTGGCTGACTGATTCCTCTGGGCACCACCAGCCATTCTAGCACTAGGAATCAAAAGTTCAGACTGCTCAAAAACTTTCAGGTCACTCTCCCCTTCTTACACAAGGGAAGCAAAGACAATGCAAAGCCACATGAAGATTGCTGGATTATGTAGCTAACCCAAGGAGTGTGGTGGTGGCCAGCTGTGGTCCTGATTCCTTAGAGTAAGGTGTGGTCCTAATGAGTGGAGCTCTGGAAGTCCAGCTGCCATAACACAAAACAAGATGGGAGCTGCATAAAGCTGCAGCCAACTGTAGGTGGATGAAAAATGTAAAAAAANGGGGGGGGGAATCCATGATTAAGACTCGTATTTTAAATGGCAGAAAAATCTGCAAAGAAACTGCAGAATCTGGTGTGCCAAACTATAAGCCACTGTTTCTGAGGCTTTGTAGAAAGGTCACTGGTGGTGGTAAATTGACCAGCAGGTTTGAAACCTTCAGGTATGTGGACACAACTGACTTTCATGGATCATGTTTTGACGGGGAAAAGACAGGCATAGCCAGTGACATTTCAACCAAATTTTTGAAGGTGTCCCTCTCTGCTTCTCATCCTAACTTATTACCTCCTTCTCCACCTTTTTTCTCCTACCACAGCTACTAGACAGGAGAGACAGGGAAGGTCTGTACATCTCACAGTGAGGGTTCAAGGTAGCAATGTGAGGTAGTATGGGCCTTTGCTTTTGAAAAGCCAGAGGACATATAGACTATCTTGTTCTTCACTATTGTTCTTCTTGTCTATTGCCAGTGCTGCAATAGAAAAGGCGCACAAGCATCAGAACTTTTCATCTACATCTTCTTGCACAAGGAAGTTAAAACACACCCTCTTCTACTGCTCAAACAGTTGTGCATATGTATTGGAAGGGAATTAAAAGCTAGCAAGGAAAGTAAGAAGGCAGCCAGAATAACTTGTGACTAATAACTATTGGCCCTTGACCCAGCTTTTATTTATGACAGATTCACGGGAAATCTTCTAGGATTGTTTCAAAATAATGCCAATTAGTAAATTTTAGAATTAGCTCTGCATAGTTGGACAAAGAAGAAAGACTAGATCATATACCAGGAAGTCTCAAAACTGGGAATTTGCTACAATCCCTTAATTCCTAAATTTAAAAAAATGTTAATGATATAATCTGATTATACCAGTACTGAAATGAGATTTCCTAATGTCTTGTTGTTAAAGACCCTCTGCCCAGCACCTAGCTTCAATAGGAATGCAACTTACAGAGTATGTTCTCAAGGCAGAACATACAATCATGGAATAGTTTGTGTTGCAAGGGACCCTTAAAAGTCACCTAGTCCAATGTCCCTGTAATCAGCAGCAACATCTTCAACTAGATCATGTTGCTCAGAGCACCATCCAACCTGGCCTTGAATGTTTCCAGGAATAGGGCATCCACCACCTCTCTGGGTAACTTGTTCCAGTATTTTGCTAATGTCATTATAAAAAATTTCTTCCTTATGTCTAGTTTAAATCTGCCCTATTTTAGTTTAAAGCCATTACCTCTGTCCTATCACAACAGGCTCTACTAAAAAGCCATTTGACACCTTTCTTATAAGAGCCCTGTTTAAGTACTGACTCTCTCAGCTTGTCTTCATAGGAGAGGTGCTCCGGCCCTTTGATCATCTTTGTAGCCCTCCTGTGGACCTGCTCCAACAGGTCCATGTCTTTGCTCTGCTGGGGAGCCCAGAGCTGGATGCAGCACTGCAGGTGGGGTCTCACCACAGTGGACCAGAGGGGCAGAGTCACCTCCCTCGACCTGCTGGTCACACTGCTTTGGATTCTTTAGACCTGCCACCTTAGCTGCAACAAAGTACTAGGTCCAGAATCTCTTTTTAGTGTTTTTCCAGTATCAAATGACTGAGATGACCTTTTGAACAGTGATGGAACCAAGGAATCGGCCACTCTCACTCAGAAATCACTCTGAACAATATGGTCCAGTGAAAAGTGTCCCTGCCCATGGCATGAAGGTTGGAAGTAGTTGATCTTTAAGGTCCCTTCCAACACAGACCATCCTATGATTCTATGATTAGAATTGATCAGCATGTACATGGCCTTCCAGTGAATGCCTTGATGTGCACTCTTGCTCTGCCTAGTAGATTTGAAACCTATTGAAATGCCATTTCCTACACTTGGAATAACATTATTCTAACCCTGTGTTCATATAATTCTTATTATTATTTTTGATGATGGTTATGATGAAGATGACTCTTATTGTTGTAAAGAATGTGCTTGTTCTGGCTTTCAGTATTTGGAAAAATACATTGAACTGTTCAAATTTTGCTTTCCCCTGGAGAAAAATTACTTGGCAGATATAAATTACTTTGTTTCCTGCCGCAGTTTATGGACAAAAGTCTGTATCTTTGAAAAGGACAACCAGAGGCCAAGAACAAAGTGTATGACTCATTTTCTGCCTACCAATTAACTCTCTGGCAACAAATATTTCAGTGCAACTTAGGTGACTCCTGAGAAAATGATCTGAGAGGTCTATTACACCCTCTAACTTCATAAGCCCGTGTGAACTGAAATCTCTGATTTTCGCCTCCTAATTCAGCCTTGAAATTTAAAAAATACATGACTGTATGTTCTTACTCACCTTTAGCATCACAATAGTGCTTTTAGAGCACTCACTGGGAAACAGGGCATGGGTTCAACACTGCATATCCTCCCTTTGACTGAGGAGATTCACACTTTCCAGAGACTTCTGCAATAACAGAAAGGCACCTTCCCCCCTCCTTTTAAAACAACTACTCCTACACATGAAGAAATGGAAGAGTCTTAAGTCAAATGGCAAGAGAAGTTCTGATTCTCTGGCCTAATGATTGGTTTCCTGAATGTCCTTTGTTGTCTTCCACTGTCGGAAGCAGCTTGTATTCCCCGCAAGACTAATTCCAGTTCTGTAAACATCATCACCTGAACATTATCCCCATTATCTCCCAATCTGGCTCTGCTCCCCTTCCTGCAGTCCCACCATTCTGCTTCACAGACCCATCACCCTTTAAGATCCCCAACCCATAGCTGAAAGCTTTGTGTATTCCCCTCTATGCCACCTTCTTCATAAAGTGGTTGTCCAACCACGACGCCCCAGGCGTCTAAGGCACGTCCCTGTCTCAAGAACCCCATTCCACTCACCGTCCCCAAACAACCTTTTTCCCAGGCTCTTTTCAGAAATACATGTCCCATACTAATTAATTTCCTGTAGGCACATGAGAAGAACAGCGGGGGAGGTCGGGGAGCTGGAGACAGATTCATACATCAATAAGTTACCAGCCAGCCAGTGACAGAAGCAGCTGTGTGATTTGTAAAAGATCCTGGACATAGGCAAAAACAGCAGTTGTTGACTGTTTGTGCTTGGATTGCATGAGACACAGTGTGGGAACACCTGGCCTACTGATTCAGACTTTCATCTGGCAAAGGGCAGGATTTTTTTCCAGTCCTGGATCCTTAGCTAGTGTTTGCTTCTTATCCATGACCTTTGTGTAAAATGCATATGCAGCCTTAAGCATGAACTCCCCCCAGGCTGTTCCCCTGCGGCTATGTGTTTAAAGTTGTTCTTCTCTGCAGAGAACTTTGTTGTGCCTGATTTAAGTCCTGTGAAAATCCACGAGCTTTATTTGGGTACACTGAGTAGTACATCAGAGAAAACATCATTGTGAAGTTTGTGCTTGTAGCTAACAACTACCTGGGAGTTATCTTTTGCTGCTCTGCTGTAATGTTAAGCATTCATACGCTAATCCACTCGTGGAGGCTGTTGTGCCTGACTGTACTGTAAGGCTCTATCAAATGATGGCAAAATCAATAGTTTGGTTTCTGCCAATTTGATGCAAGATGCTTAATATGAAAAGCAGAATATATTTCTCCCCAACTAAAATATTTTCATGTTTTTTTCCTGCATTACCACTTATACCAAGAGAGTTTCTAATTTTCTGTTCTGGAAAACAGAAAAAATTCTTCATAAAGGTTGTGTATGTGTACATGTATGTGTATAAGCTAGTCTTTTCCCTAATGAATAGATCTGACCAGGGCATATACCTGTTGAAATGTACTTATGAACTGTATAAACAAATGTAATGGTTTGGCGTTTTAAATCAACCAGTCACTACCAATCGGTATCACAAAGAAAGGAATGAGAACAACAATTTCTAGATCAATTCACTATGCAATTTCTTTCACTCTGAGCTTGAGAATGAATCTGGTAATCAGTGGTGTTCCTCAGCCTTGTTTAATAACCTCATCAGTAAGGTGGACAAGAGAACCAAGTGCACACTCAGTCACTTTGCACATGACACTAAGTTGGGCAGGAGTGCTGATCTCCTGTAGGATAAGAAGGCTGTGCAGAGGGATCTGGACAGGCTGGATTAATGGGCAGAGGCCAACAGTATGAAGTTAAACAAGGCAAAGTGCTGAGTCCTGCACCTGGGTTACAACAAGCCCATGAAGCATTACAGACTGGTGCAGTGGCTGAAAAGCTGCTCAGTGGAAAAGGACCTGGGGGCACTGTTTGACAGCAGCTGAACATGAGCCAGCTGCTCATGTCCAGCAGTGTGCCAAGGTGATCAAGAATGTCAAGGGCATTCTGGCTTGTATCAGAAATAGTGTGGCCAGAGAATAAGGGCAGTGATTGTCCCCCTGTGCTCAGCACTGGTGAGGCCATACCCTGAATCCTGTGTCTAGTTTTGGACCCCTCACAACAAGAAAGACATTGAGGTGCTGGAGCGTGTCCAGAGAAGGGCAACAGAGCTGGTGAAGAGTCTGGAACACATTTCATGAGGAGCAGTTGAGCAAGCTGGGGTTGTTCAGCCTGGAGAAAAGGAGGCTCCAGGGAGACCTTATCACCCTCTACAACTCCCTGAAAGGAGGTTGTAGAGAGGTGGGGCTCAGCCTCTTCTCCCAGGCAACAAGTGAGAGGATGAGAGGAAATTATGTCAAGTGGCAGCAGGGGAGGTTTAGATTGGATATTAGGAAAAATGTCTTCATGGAAAGTGTTGTCAAGCATTGGAACAGGCTGCCCAGGGAAATGGTAGAGTCACCATCCCTGGAAATGTCCAAGAAACATGTGGATGTGCCATAGTTTAGTGGTAAACATGGTGATGGTGCTAGGTGGATGGTTGGACGTGATAATCTTATCTTAAAGGTCTTTTCCAACCTTAATGATCCTATGATTCACTGTAAAAAATGTAGGCTGCATTTCACACAGATATTTTTCTCAATCCCCCATTCTATTTCTTCTTTTTTCTCCCCACAGAAACCAGTGGACTCTGATTTCCTTGAATGCTGTAAATTAGCCCTGAAGGAATGGACAGCTCCAACAAAAACCCACACACAAGTTTTCTGAGAAGACAGCAAAGGAACTAGAAAAAACAGCTTGACTTGCAGATTCTCACCTGACCCATGAGTGACTCTCTGCTAATGTAACACTAAATTAAGACACCTTTGTACATCAGGTACTGCAACCCCTCAGCATGTCACTGTTAGTACAGTGACTTTTCTTCAATATCCCAGTGTACAGTGAAACAGAGACATCTAATCTCCATTCAATAGTTTATGAAAACACCCAAATACTATATATGAAGCTTTAAACAATTTTCTTGCAAGACATTTCAACACAGTTCATTTCATATGACAGGGCTTAAAAAAACCTGTTAGCAGCCCATTCACACTCCATCCGTTCCCCTGCAGGGCAGCTGCCTGATTCCACCTGACTGATTAGGGTGGTTATTTGGGCTGTTTCCAACCAGGCACCGAAACTGTAGCTCTCTTACCGTCATCCTTTCTGCAGGTTCAGCAAGTTTCTGCTACATTTATTGGAGCTGGAGATTCATTTGCCACCATAACGGCAAATTTCAAAATTAAATGGAGGTGTAAGCTTTATCCTCACTAGAAGAGACTGTTCCTACACGCACATCCTCCTAGCACAGACATAACTCCCTCAGCAAGAGGGCGTTTCTCCGGTAAGCTGGTGTAGGGCCTAAAGACAAAATAAACCTAGGCAAGCAGAAGACTTTGAATTGAAAAATCCAGATTCTTTTTTTCATATGTCAACATTTGGCCCAAAAAAGCTGATATTCATCAGTTATACTATGTAAGTCTAAAGGTTTCTTACTTGAGAGACATACAGCAAAATATACAGTGACCAGAAAAAGCTCCAACCTGACAGAATTTCCTCCTTGCCTCCTACATGGATTTTGGTAAAGCAGAAATCCCAGGTTGAGCTCTGGACCCATACCTGTGCTTAATGCATCACAATGTCACACTTATTTGCATATTCAGAGACATCTGCATGTGACTGGAGTGTCATAATATGCATAGTCTTATTCATATGTATTTTTTCCAGATGCAAGGATGTTTGTGTTGCTGTACATTACAAGTTTTGCCATCTATACAAGCGAGCAACCACTTCAAAGCCAGCTCAAAGGAGAAAATTACTACACCAGATACATCTGCAGCATCCCTGGTTTGCCAGGCCCTGCAGGTCCCCCTGGAGCCACCGGCTCCCCGGGGCCACATGGACGCATTGGTCTTCCAGGAAGAGATGGTAGAGATGGCAGGAAGGGAGAAAAAGGTGAAAAAGGGAGTGCAGGTACTGAATATTTGTGTAACCTAACAAAACAAAGACCTTTCATCATTACTGTTATGCATATATATACATAATGAAGGTGTGTCTGTGTCTGTGTGGGTCTAAGTGTGATGCATGTATATATACAGTGAGACAAAGCAAATATGCAGATATCTTTTATATATGTCTAATATGCACATACTGACATCAGTGTAAAGAAAAGTAAATGCACAGCCTTCCTGCACACAGATGCTAAAAATTTGGGAAGAATGAAGCATGTGGGGTGTCAAATACACAGTTTCATTTGTGCCCTTAGCCAGGAGTAAAAGATTAGCAGGTATTTAGGTACACACTAAAAATGCTCTAATTGTATGAGATATTTAGTGCACAAGCATCACTACATAGGTAGCCACACTACTGTCCTTCCCATCATCAGTGCCTGTAGTTCAGGCAGCAACAGACTGATTACATATAAAATTCTTCGATGTGTAATCAAGACATACAAAGAAAAGTAGGAATATAGAAACAAAGGACCTGAAGGCTGTGAGGCCTGGTGATCTGTTCCAACTTCGCATTCTTTTCACAAACTTACAGAAGATTTTGAAAGGTATTTTGGAGTATTTTGAAATGCTGACCCTCTTTTTCTTGTTTGTTCAGGCACACACAGTAGCCTACACAATCATATACTAAGGTGATATGTGCAACAATTAACTAACTTAAAATGTTTTTGAAGGTTTAAGAGGAAAGACTGGGCCATTAGGACCAGCTGGAGAGAAAGGAGACCAAGGTCAATCTGGTAAAAAAGGACCTGGAGGATTGACTGGTGCCAAAGGTGAAGTAGGTCCAGCTGGACCACCTGGACCTAAGGGAGATAAAGGAGACCGAGGAGAGCCTGGTGCACCAGGGGTCTGTAAGTGTGGAAAGATAGTGCTGAAATCTGCCTTTTCTGTTGGCATCACCACAAGCTACCCGGAGGAAAGATTACCAATTGTATTCAATAAAGTCCTCTTCAATGAGGGGGAACATTACAACCCTTCCACAGGGAAGTTCATTTGTGCCATCCCAGGGATTTATTATTTTTCCTATGATATCACCTTAGCAAACAAGCATCTCGCGATTGGTCTGGTCCACAATGGGAAGTACCGGATAAAGACATTTGACGCGAACACAGGCAACCATGACGTAGCTTCTGGATCCACGGTGATCTATCTTCAGCCAGAAGATGAAGTATGGCTTGAGATCTTCTACACTGATCAAAATGGCCTCTTTTCTGATCCAACATGGGCAGACAGTTTGTTTTCTGGATTTCTTCTATATGTTGACACAGATTACCTTGACGCTTTATCAGATGAAGATGAGCTCTGAAGCAGATGATAACAAATGACATTCAAACTGGACACCCCAGCTGTGTGGGAAACACAAAGTTGAAAGAAAAAATAAAAATCTGGGAGGTTATTCTTGCCGTGATAGGAACCAAGAGCTTGTAAGGATGTTTCTAGAATCTAAGCTGGATTTTTTACTGAACAGCAGGGATGCCAAAAGGAACTGTAATTAACAAAAGACTGCTTCACTCCAGGACTGACTCTTCCTGAAAGTTATGTTTATAATACTATTTAAACAAATTTAAGATACTGTACATTGGATTTTATATAAAATATATTAAGTTGCAATGTAGAATGGATATTTTGTATATGATATTAAAATAAAATGGAACAACTGACCACAACATCATCTTTGGTCATTTTAAGACAGGCAATACATTAAAAACAGATAAAACAATGAATTTTTAAAAGGAGAGAAATAAAATAGGAATTTCTGCTTCAGGATGTCTCTGAACAGGTCACAAGGACAGTTCCATCTGATATTTACAAGAATAAATAACATTCATAACCAGCCAACCTCCCAATAAATACATGAAGATTTGTACTAGCTGAGGACTACTCAATAGCAGTCATAAAAGACCAGAACAAAGGTATTAAACATATCAAGAAATTAAAAACTGGGAGATCTGAAAACTTGGAGATAATCAGTCATTATTCAATGTGGGCATCTTCAGTGTAATTACTAGTGGGTTTGCTATTCTTTCGATGTCATCCAATATATTTATGAGAAATATGGAAAAAAAGTATAAGCTTTTTGCTGAAGAAAATTGTGAACTCCAAAAAAGGATAGAACAGTAACCAGTAATGTGCATAAATTATATGGAAGGAAGGGAGTCACACCATTAAAGCAGCCTTAGTTATATTCCACCATGGTCAAATGCAATGAAATAAATGTAGGTCACACACAAAATGAAAAACTGCATTCAGGATTAGGACAAACTTGGAAAAGGTACACAGGACATCATGGATCATCGGCTAAATATGAGTAATCAAAGTAGGCTCTTGCTATAGCCCTTTAGGTGTATGATAAATGGAAGTGAAAGTAGGAGTAAAGAGTAGAGCTTCTTAGGAAACTGCTACTTTTGTCAATGTTTAAAACACTTACTTGAAAATTGGAAAACAAAATTGTTATGATTCTATTCATGCAGACTACCATAGAGATGTAACAAGGTCAATTTACTTTTCTTGTCAATGAGGTTAAGAGATGATTTGATCACA
Organism: Cephalopterus ornatus; assembly: GCA_013396775.1. Classification (NCBI taxonomy): domain Eukaryota; kingdom Metazoa; phylum Chordata; class Aves; order Passeriformes; family Cotingidae; genus Cephalopterus; species Cephalopterus ornatus. Next base: position 9,729 of record VZRE01004011.1, on the reverse strand, counting down.
GTCTGCAGGTATCTGGAGATAAAATTTCTGGTAGTAGCTGGCACTTCCTTCTGTCAGATAAGAGTAGAGCAAGATTCATTGGTGAAAAACTGTATCAATCCTCACTGGAAATGAGGAAACCATTTTACCAGTGGCAACAATCAATCATTGTAAAAATATCTAGGATAATCATGAGTCCTCCAGCATTCAACACCAGTCAAGACTGGCAGTCTTTCATTGGGTGTTCTTACTTTGTAAGAATTGACGATCTTATTTTATTCATCCCATATTTACACAAACCTGATGTTTCTAACAGTTGTTCAGATAATGTCAAATGTGAGTGGCCTGTGTTGCACAGCTCTTGATCCCACTTCAGTTATGAGGGAAATTTCTGGGTTTTTTTCAGTGTGCTTAACTGAAGTAAGAACATTACAACCAGATAAAATGATGCAAAAATACCACTGAGAATGCAGAACAAGCTCTCCAGGTATGTATGGAACATTAGTCTATGCTCCCTGTATGCTTTATGCACTGAACAGGTACAAAGTCCTGACCACAAATCAAACTAGCAAACAACAGTTATTTTATTGGACAGTGAGAGAGGTGTGATAGAAGACAGAAGTGGATTATTTTTCTAACTAGACACCTAATTTATTAGTGTCACACAAGGGCTGCTTTCTGTGAAAAATATGGAAGAGAATACTTAGAGATTCAGTTCATCACCCTGCTGTACAATCATTTATACATCTTCAAATAAAGCACAATATGAGTGCAAAATGCAGCCCAATCATCATTTACAACAATGATTGATGCTGATGCTTCACAGCCATCAGTGCCTATACAAGGCACAAAGAGGATTGGAATTGCTCAGTGCCTGCCTCCACAGGACAGAACAGAAGATCATATCAGGCCCATGACTTCCAGGAAATATAATTCAATAGATGCAGAACTGGACCTATAATATATATTATGTAGAAAAAGCAATTTATAGAAGTATATAATTAGATTTTTATCTTAAAAAATGTGGAAATAGGTTTATGACATTTGAATTGGTAGAAATTTTATGTTAATCTTTATTAGAATCTTTATTAGAATTAGATAATCTTCTATAAAGTGAAGCTTAAGAAAAGAGTATGACCGATTTTCTTCAGGCTATACAGAAACATATTTGGTAGTTACAATACAACTGGAAATTTTCAGACAAAATGAGTTTTTCTCAGTTGAACAGAGAAAATATACAGCTTTATAGTGAAATGTTCCTGGTTGCAACCCTAACTAAAGGCAAACTGCTTCCATGTAGTAATCTTGTGAAAATGAATCCAATGTAGAAGAAAGATTTTAACCACACCTATGTTGAAAGTGATATCATGGGAACAAGTAAACCAAGAATTATTGCTTTCCTTTACTTAGAAATTTTAGATTTATGTTTGTACAATGGTAGAAGAGAAAATTTAGCTTCCCTAAGTTTTCCCTAATGGATTCTGTAGTTTTTTGAGCCCTTTAATATTTTGCCATGAACAGTTAAAAACAAGTAATTCTGTTGAATTATTTCTATAGGTTTTGGCAAGAAGAATCCTTTTACTACATGTATGGACAACATATGTATACAAGTAGCATGTGTCCCTGCCCTCATTAACGATCTCAAGATATTATCCTGAAGTAAATCACTGTTATTGCAAGTATATTACTTGAAAATAGATCATCTTTGATGACATGATAGTCCATTTGGGGTATCTCTCTGTCTAAATTTGAATTTACATGGAAAATATCTGTGGCTGATGTCTTCAGGCTATTCACATCAGTAGGTAGGGAAGTCTGGTTTTGTTTCAAGATCTTGTAGGAAAACAAACAGCAAAACCTCTTTGGGATTAAATTTGAAAAGAATTAAAGATTTCTGCACAATATATAGGTCATTCTACAAATGCCATAAAACCATATAAAATTAGGCATCCAGGCAAAACTAGTCATCTAGACTTTGCCTACAGTCAACAGAGAGAAATAAGGGTCAACAGAGAGAAATTAGTGCCATTGGGTGAAACTCCCAGAAAGAAGCATGTCTTTGCTGCAGCACCAACTCTTGGGTTTCCTGATCAAGGCTACTAGAACTCATACAAACCTCAAACCACTAGGAAACCTTCAAAGATATTAAGAAGCTCAGTGTTCCTGAGATTCATGAGGAAAAAATACACATATTTACTTGGCATATACGTATGTAAAGATGCACAAGTAAAAATAAAGTTATTTGAAGCAAAATAGCTTCCCACAGTCTTTTATTCTTTCAAACTTTCTTTATACTTGTTAGAGTGACATCAGGGAAGAAGTAAGTCATGTGTTCCATGGCTGAATATTTTTAACCTAGATAACTAATTAAACATTTAACTACATCTTCAAATTGACATGAGTATGTTCCTTTGAATAAATACCTTTATTTTCCTCACTGTTGGTATTCATGTCCATATGGTTAGGTTGCTATACATTTTTTTGAGAAGCAATAGGTCCTCAATTTTTTACAGTGTTAAGACAATATAGAGGAAATAGTTACTAATGGATATCAGTACTAAGAACATTATCTACATTCTTCACATCTTTTTAAATCTACCTAACACCATTTATGTACTTTTGGGATAGGCAAAAATACACAAAACTGACCAGCAGCTTATTTCATTTCCTACCAACTATGTCACATTAGTTGTTGCAGTTCATTTAATATTTTGTTTTTATTTACCTTCCACAGGTCACCTGCTAGGTTCAGTTTATATTGATTCACTAAAGCAATTACTGAATAACAGTTTCCCCTGATTGTTTTATTTATTGATTTATTTATCCATTGCTAGGTAATTCACATACAGAATAACTATACTGATGCTGCACCAGGCAATTTGATCAGTGGGAACTTCAGTTTTATGTGGAAATTTGGCCCACTTTATACATGTCTTTCAGTAGGTGATGAGTCCCATCCAAGAAATAAGACACGAAAGCAAACAGGAGAAAAACAGAGCTGAGAAAGCGATATACCACTATCTTTACCAATGAGTAATACATTGTTTTCAAGAAGCAATTTATTCCTTTCAGTATAAACATCTAGACTTTAGCTCAGAGAGCATTTAGAGGTCACATACACTTTCCTGTAAGTCCTTAGATCAACACTCCCAACCGAGGTTATGTCAGTATTTCTGAACCAGAGGCATGATTCTTCCTCACGTCCACAGGAAGAAATTTCCAAACAGTGTCATGAAATTCTCAGTCTCTGAGACTTGGTTTTGTCCCAGCTGCATACATCAGATCAATTAATGAAAGTTATTACCTAAGAGAAAAAGTTAATTAGACATATAACACACATATTTTAAATACCAAATATACAAAAAAAAAATGGTGTCCTGCATTATTTGGCATTTGGCTTACAGCCCTCAGTTCTGAGTATAGTTTTGGTATAATTTTGGCAGCTACCTTCTGGAAAGAGGCGTTAGGAGATTTTTTCCTCTAAGCAGATTGTTCCTGCAGCAGCAAGTATTAGTAGAAAATTTCTCTTACCTGACTTTAATCTCTAAAAGCTCAAAGACCACTGTGTAGGTTAAATTAGTTCTTAGCTGTCTTGTCTTCAGGGTAAAGATATAGGTGGGATAAATCTCCGTTTGGACAGCCCCGTATTAGAGACTTACATTAAGAAATCAGGAATCAGGAGGTATGTCTCTTCACGTTATCTGTATCTAAGTGACTAACTTAGGTTAGCCTTTAATTCTGAGATGGCAAAAGTTACAGAAGATGTCTGCTCTTCAAGAACAATCTGCTAAGTGGAAAAATTGGCATAATTTAATTTGGCGATTTATATGTCTCACAATTAGAGAGAAGATGTAGATTGATGAGAACGCAGAAGTACCCTTATAATGATAGAAGTGACCTCTTGTCAGACCTTTCATAAAGTATTGCTCGAGTTCCTCCTGGGACAACTTCAACTGCAGTAATTTGGTTAGTCTCCAGAAAATTTTGCTGTGTACTAAGATGGGCTAGCAATCTTCTCATGGCTCCAAATTCAATACGTTAAATATATATAAAATATTGCACTTTTTAAGGATACTTAATTTTAGGTGTTGAAAGCCTAAAATAGAGCCTGAACTGATTCTCTAATACCAGAAACAAAACAATAAATTTGTTGTTTTCAACTTTAAAGCACCTGTCTAAATCCTAAATACAATACAGAACATAAGGCAGTACTTGCGAAATCGTCTCTGTGACAGAATAGTCTTGTTTATGCCATGTTAACAAAGGGACAAAAAATACTGAATTCTTGAAAAACATAAACGAACCATTGTTTTCAGCAGGCACTAAAGTTAATTTTTTGCATGAAGCAGATGGGATTTCTAGAAATGAGTGAATTGTATGAAGGAAATGTACCAGCAGTTGCTTTTCTTTCTCTGCTTTCAACAAAGTGTTATCTCTAGGCTCAGAAGAAAGAGGGAAGGGCTTAAAATTTTTGAGTTGTAGAATCACCTCTTTCATCATCTGAAAACTTTCCTACCACTGATGCTGATATCCCTTCCACACACCACTTTCTTTCACGCACACTCTATCAGATGCTCTGGTTGTGAACACAGACTTCTAAACTCTGTGTGACAAATTGCAGGAAATTTTATTTGTGACTTGTGTTGTGTTGGAGTAAGGTGCAATCAGTTTAATCAAGATGAGCAGAGTTTGTTCTTCCCTGTTTGTAACCTCCCTGAAACTGGAATTGCTGTAGAGTTGCACACAGTACTTGAATTCCTGTTCTAAGAGCACAGCAACATGTACTCTTACTCAGTAAATGCTGCACATGGCTTGTAAGAGTTGCAGTTTCCCTTCTGTTTTGTTTTTCCAAAATTTTTTACTTTGATTCTAGGCAGGTAATGAGTTGTTCTCCACCCCAGGAAACACACGTGGTTTGAATTCTGTATGTCTCCTGTGAGCAGTCATTGTACTGCCGTGTTTTTAAGCAGCTTCCCATCTCATTAAACAAAGGTCCCCCACTGCTCCTTCAGGGTATCACAGTAATGTTCCTTACATAATGCTGTTCATATTTGTCCATCATTTACATTGTTTGTACAACTGTTTCTGAGACTGGAATATATTTCTGGGGCACAGACTTATCAGCAAAACAAGATGTTGAACCTGAGTTCTTGCCAAAATTTTGTATGAAGTTTCACCCACTGGACCATTTCCACAGTCCCACATACGGTGAGACTTAGCAGACAACTGAGATTGTGTACTGTTTATGTTACCCCAAGAAACCTGTCCTCTGATTACATCTTTCCCATTCTAGAAAGCTCTTGTCATGTTAAGCATCTTCTAACTATGATAGTTCCTCTTTAAACAACTAAAAATGCATGCTCCCAATCTTTTTAACTACTGTGATTATTTACTTCTTCCTAAGGCCTTCTTCTTAGGATAGTATTCAGAAATAAGAAACAATTTAGCCCTCTCTTTTCATGTGATTCTAACTATTAAAACCTTGTAGTAACAGACCTTCAGCTATTATAGGGACTGTTTATATACAGACAATTATAAATAGGTTTAACAACTCCATCTACATGTCACTGATATTGTTTGTTCTGATCATACTAGAGATACTGATACACATGTTAACATAAAAAATTACTCTGTTAGCAATTCAGTGCAGCAGAAAAAACCCCTTCCAGTTTTGACAAGAAAACTATAAATTCCTTTGTAGCTATAAAAACTATGAATTGTATATAAGATAATGCACTTCTGCAAACTATCTCACAGTGCTGACATGTCTGCCATTCCTAGTCTCTACATAAACTTGTTGTGAGCATTTAGCAAGCACATAACCCCTCCCTCCTCTGCTTCTTTAACTAGGGCTTCAGATTGTGTTTCTGTTTAAGCAGACGGTAGAACAACTATCCTAGCCTTCATATCCTTTTTTTTTTAATTTCTGCTACAGAAGTATTAAAGTATATTGATAACTCTATAAAGTTATGATTTGTCCTACTGATACATTTTTTCATCCTGGGATGGCGAAAAAGCCTGCTTGCAAATTACAGCTCCTGAGAGATGATACCTTTTTTAACTCTGCTATGTTTCCCATAATTTCTCTCCCAAATGACATGCTAAAAAGTTTTCTGAGGCTGATGCTGATTTGTAAAGTTCATCTGTAAGGAATAATGCGCTGTTTTCCCCTTGATGCAGCTTCAGTTAATACGCCAAGTACTTTAATGCACTGAAAAACAGAGAGGACGAGGAAAACAACTGGCTACTAACCATCCACTTCAAGGATTTATCCCTTAAGTTGTCAGGGATTTTTTTCAAAGTGAAACTAATCCAAAAAAATATTTACTTCCTAGAATGTTGGCATGTAGTCTGAATTAGAGGTTTATGTCTCTAGTCAACAGAGTGAAGAAGTCTCTTCCATAAATGATTGATATTCAGGAATCAATCATTGCTCTGGTTCATACAAGTCCCAGGAAGGGTCTGTGTCTCTCCTCTGCTTACTTTAGAAGAAGTGCACAGAAATTAAATCAGATAATTTAGCAAAGTTTGGTGCATAAGGTTAGGATCAGTGACTTTTTTATTGTATTTCAGTCTGAAATAACCATCCCTGATCCTGCAAAAATATACTATGGATATTTGTTTTTTAAAGGCACTGCAGTAACTGAAACGGTCGCTGTCTGCAGGAGCTGAATCCTCCCCGTGTTTTATTTATGACTTTCCCTTTCACTGTAGATGAAATTGTTTACGAAAAGTCGGATGGAAGCGTTTAAGTGGTTTAAGCAGGAGAATCTGACTCTTTCTCTTAAAAAGCACAGCTGAGGCATGGTTGCTAGGGGGAGTGTTGTGCTTGGCTCTTGCATGTGCTCCCAGAGCTGCTGTATAAGAAAACCCAGGTAGGAAGCCAACGTTTTCCTTTAGCTCTGTTTCAATGTCACTGCATTTTGTGTGTTTTCATGAATGAGACAGATTTAAAATTATTTTCTAGGCGTTTTTCTTGTAATCGCTTTTCTTAAAGAGCAGTGAGAGAAGCTCCACTGTGTTTCTGTTCCAAGTTTTCAGCACTTGGAAACCAGCTCTAAGCTAATGGACAGCTTTATAGTTCTTGCATCCAGTCGTTTATTACATTATAAAGTATCTGTTATAGTATTTAACTTTATGAAATGCTACCAAATTGTAAAAGAAAGCAGCCATAAGGCACTTCTATATGTTGCCAGTGTTCTCCATTTGAATGTGCCTCGAAGAAATACTGTTTAAATTGATACATAAATCTTGATATGAAAAAAAAGTTTGTGTGCCAAGCAATAAAAATGCTGCCACTTCTTGCAGTGCCATACTTTTGTGCCATGAAGATATCTGATGAACGTTGCTGGCAGCAAGGAAATGTGGCCATTTTTGGGTGAGAGACACTTACTGAGGAAATTGGTGCTGAGGCAAATGCACAGGTGGTTTGGGAGAGAATCACATTTGTCTAAGAAAACCACTTGCTTAGGGTGCATTCAGCTTCCTGTGCTAGCTGAGATTTATCTAGAAACCTGAAAATAGTTGGGGCCAGTAGTTGGTAAAGCTAAGCCTCAGGCAGGAGATAACCGCATTGTTCCTCCTCTCCTTCTTCTCCTTTTTCATCAGGTATGTCCTAAGAGATAAAGAGGAATAGGAAGACCACTCTGCGTATTCTAGGCTGGGCTGGAAGCACTTTTTGAGGCAGGTATGCATGATCCTGACGGAGAAACCGCTGGTGACCTGTGTCACCCTCAGTTAGCCCTCTTGTTACAGGAGGTTTTGCCAGGTACAGAAAAAGGTCCCACATTTTACTCCCGTGAGTTGTTTCATGGGGATTTTAAAATCCAGAATAAACTGTGCTGTTGTGAGTTACTTCATCTGTGAGCACTGTACATCCCTTGTACAGCCCTTGGGTTCTGCACTGGTGCAGCTATGCTGGTGCAACAAGCACAGCCATGGTCATGTTCCTTCCCACTAAAGAAAAAGCAGGACAGGAACTCACAGTAATAGTAGCCATGAATTGAGTTGTATGGATATAAATTTAAAAATTTCCCCAATGCTTGTCATGAAATACAGCCACTTCCTAGTGCAAATAAAACTGAAGTAATTTGGCTGGTAGAAGTGATTTCAGCCCAGTGCTGAAAGTAGGGAAGAAAGGGATTGAACATGTCTCTGTGATATTATCACAGCTGGCTTTATAGACCATATATGGATCGTTTATGTAAAAAAAAAAATTGCAAGAGTGTTCATACAGCATGCACAGGCCCACATTGTTCATTATTATATTGAATAATTAAATGGATACAGATATTTTTAAATCATCCATTTTGAAAAATATATGGGTTTCGTCAAGTACTAAGGCTGTATGTTAAATGGTTTAATTTGATTATTTGGGGTGAAAATGTTACATGGAATGTCTCTCATGATCATTATGCACATATTGAAGCGTATCTCTCATGAGTGATTCCTGTGTTGCTTGTGACAGCCTGGTGTCAGCCACTGCCCAGAAGAACCGCAGTGAAGAATCCCAGATGACAATCATGGAGGTTAGTGTCCAGTTAGTTGAGACAAAAGTGGTGTATGATCATTTTTCACTGAAGAGTAATAGAAATCTTTTACATATGTCAGTATGAAAAGTGGAATACTTTAGCCAAGAATCTCTTTAAAGCTCTTGTCAACCCTGGATCTGTCAGTACCATCCTAGTTAATGCAGATTTGCACAATTAATTTCTGTGCAAATACACTGCAACCAGGCATACCATATGCTGGAAGTAGGCACTTTTAATATGTTGGGTCTTTTTTTTAAATTCTATTTCATATTGATCCAATATTACTTGATTAAGTTATCTTCAAATTATTGGTTAAACACATTTAGTCTCGAGTAGGTTGCAAAACTATGAAGCTATCCTGTTTTCTCGTCTGCAGAAAAGTTAAGTGATCATGTTTAAACAGCAAAATGTTAGAAGGGGAAAAAACCCAAAAACTCCTGTAATACGAGGAAATAAACTATAAACAGGCAAGATGCTTTGGAGGTGTCAGTAGGCTTTAATCTTGATAGTATATAGCCGTGTGTGCTAACTTTGGGCAGTGCCAGGACTGTAGCCTGCCAGTGCCATCAGTGAAACATAAGCTGATAACCATCGATCCACCTCACTTAAAAAATAAAATTATATATATACACATATATACATACATACACATATATATATACACACACACATATACATATAAACACACATATACATATATACATGTAATATATATCTATGAGCTGGATCCGCATCCTGTAGATAGACAGACAGATAGATGTATACACCAGAGGCATACAGAGATACGTATATACAAGACAGATAGATAGGTATGTATACATATACACACATATGTACCTATGTATGTGTGTATATATATACATACATACAAGATATATAGATATATACACACAGGATGTATATCCTACACATAGGATATATACACGTATATATATAATATGTATATGCATATGTATATAAAAAATACACGGGGAAAGTTACTGCAGTCGGGTGTTTTGGTAGAGCAGAGATTAAGACTGCGGGTCTGGGGACAAGGCCTGCCTGCACCCATAGCGCTCTCCCTCTCCCTCTCTCCCTCCGTGTCCCTGTCTCCCTGCGGAAGGTGTGTCCCGTGCCCGCGGTCGGTCCCCTCCCGGCTCTCCCACGGCTCCCCCGACGCTCCCTCCTCCCTCCCGCGCGCCCCGCGCGGGCACTGCGCACGCGCGCTCGCTCCGTCCCT
>VZRE01004007.1:1068230-1127766 GCA_013396775.1 Cephalopterus ornatus | reverse complement strand
TTTTGTTTTGTTTTGTTTTTTTTTTTTTAATATGGTTTTTCCCCTTACTCATAAAGTATGAAAATTCAGAATTATTTGCCTGTAGAACTGGTTACTTGGCTTAAGGGTCCTATACTGTACAGTTACAATGTAGTTGGAGCAGGGATGTGCTTGTTACTGTGCTTGTCCTTGGAATGTCTGAAAGATGGTTTGTGCAGGCAGATGAAGACATTGAGAGATCTGTGTGCTAGACTCCAGTCATATATCCTTGACACAGTCAGGTTTGTGTACAAGTAAGTGCAGTGTTTTCTTTCAGGTTGTATTTCATGGAAATTGAAATTATTTCAGAAAGGATTTCAAAAAGCTGAATGACTTCTGCTTACAGTGATGAATTGATATGTGTTTTTAAAAATTAAGTCATTTGTTCAATTAGAGCTTGTCAAATAAGTAGTGATTTTGAAGTTTTATTGTAAAATAATGTTTTAATAAGGAAGGTCCTGCAGTAGGTCTTAATGTGGCATTCCTGATAGCTGGTCCAGGTTGGAAATGGCTGCATTGAAACAAAGGGATTTTGTACTGAGCCTGGCTCGGTTGGAGTTAATTTTTTTTTTGCAACAGCTGTATGATGCTGTGTGTTTCAGACAGAACTGGTGTTGGTAAGAGACCCGTCTTCTACCTATTGCGGAGCAGTACTTGCACAGCATCAAGGCTTTCTCTTCTTCCCACACTGTCCATATAGAGTAGACAAAAAGTTGGGAGGGAACAGGGTGTGGGCAGCAGACCCAGATGACCAAAGGGATATTTTCCATGCCAGGTAGTGTCATGCTCAGCAATCCAAACCAAGCAGGGGCAGTTGGTCTGGCATGTAGCCATTACTCAGTCCAGCTGGGCATCCTTCTGCTTGTGAGAGGTACTGAGTGACTGCCTTTGAATTACTTTTTCCCCCTTTATCCCTTTTTCCTTATTAAACTGTCGTTATCTTGACCAATGTTCTCCCTTGGCTTTGCTCTTCTTTTTCACTGCCCAGCATGAGTGGCTGGGGAAATGAAGAAGCTGTGTGGTGCTTAGCTGCTGGCTGGTGTCAGCCCACCACTATTTCCTGCAGTGGAAAATGAACAGCAGAATACCTGTGAAAATACTCTCTTCCCCCTCCTTCTCTCCTCATGTTTTTCAGTCTCTGGAATGGTTTATTTGTTGACTGAGTTACTATCCCCATGGGCAGATGTTGAAGAGCCATAATTATTTGATCTGTCCTTCTGATTCATTATACAAGAGCGTTATAGATAGACTTCTGTGGTTACATACAATATTCCACAATCTTAGCCTACGTAATTAATGGTTAAGCCTGATAAACAGATGCAGCCTAGATCAAATGCCTGTGGCATACGTGTGTGACCACAGCATTTGGCCTGGCCCACATAATTAATTGCTGAATAAGACAAAGCAGTTAGGAACTGTCCCAACATTTTTGTGACCATGGTTTTTGCATGTACTAACATTCTTCTCTTGCATTGTAAGAAGCGGCAATAAAGTTTTGATTCGTTAGTTGTTCAACAGTCACTTTAGACATTTCAACCAGATATAAAATGTGGGAAAGCTGAAGACTTCTTACCTTAATATTTCCCACACAAAGACATGCTGCTTGTTACATTTGAAAGGTATCTCTGAAGAGCAAGGTGGTGTCAGAGGGGCTGTGCTTATCCGAGGAGCATAATCATGGCCATAAAAGATTTAAAATCTCTGTCTGCTACAAGCTGAACAAAAGACTGGCCACCAAAAAACAAGCCACTAGCAAAATTACTTAAGACTTTGCATATTGTTTGGTTTGTGTCTTTTTTTTTAATTCTACTTATTATCTTCTTAATTTCAGTTTTTATTAGGTCTGATGATTTTAGAGGTGATTTAAAAACACTGGTGCTTTGCCCTCCAGGGACTCTGAAAGTAAGAAAAGGGTCCTGAATAATTTTTGGAGTTTCTTATCTCAAGACAAGAACGGAGATTCCCAGGGTCTCAGAGGCTGACAGTAATTAAGTTGTGGGGTAAAAGGCTTCTGATGCTAATACTCTTTGTGAAGGTTAGCTGGAGGTCAGCCACAGAGATGCAGATTTTTGCTTCACTGTTCAGATCTATTGTGAAGTGTAGTTATTTCTAAATTAGTCACTGATAGAGATTTGACCATTATGTAAGATTGTCAAGGGACTGAAAAACCGAACCTGTTAATCATCCTGTTTTGCAGGGTCTCCTTTGGGTTATTCTGCATGTAAAATATCATTAAAATTGGAAGAGGTTTCTATTTGCATTGTGTTTATTGTCTAATACAATATTATGAATGAATTGATAGCTTGTGGTATTTTTTTAATTTCTTACTCTTTCATTTACAGCTTTCTAAGACTCCTGCTGTAACTAAGGTGTCATATGTGAACAGCTTAGAAAACCTCTTGAAGGAAAAAGAGGAATCTAGAAGGTTTGTTTCTTAAAGCTGGTTTGAAAAATTTGGGATGGTGTTGTAGAAGCTTAGATTTACCTCATCTCCCTAAAACTGTTGGAGTTTGATTAGCAACAAGCTGAGCTCTGCCTGCTGATGGCACCCACATACATCTGACAGGACCTACAAGTGTGCCTTAACTGTAAAAGCTGAATGACAGGCTCCTTCCAAGCAGTAAGGAGTGATTTGTGATGCATCTGCCTACCCTTGAAGAGCCGGACTAAATTTACTGATGCCTTCGTTGTAGGTCACTGAGCCAGCTAGCAGCTGCTGGTCAGGCATGAAATAGAAATATCTATGTAGACTGACTGTACTAGTTTCTCCAAAGGTATTTGTAGCTCAGTTTGGTTCCCAAAGTTGTATACACTATTGGTGTCTGAGTAGGCTACACAGGTCAGTGAACAGAACTCATGAGTGTTCTTGCAAGAGATCTTTTGGGTAGAAAGTGAAATGTGGCTTATGTGCTAATGGCAAGTGGTGGTGATGGGTATGTATGTGTGATTAGCTGTTTTGATTAAAGAATCTGATCCTGGCAACTGTGGGCTGACTGACTGTGGAGTAATGGATACTCCTATAACTAATACTGTTTAACAAATAAAATATTTGCTTGGTATTTTAAAAAAAAAAAAATTAAAAATTCAGCCACGAGACCGAAAGTTTTTTTGCAATTACAAAAAAATTTATCAAAGTTGGTTGCATGTATTTGTTTCTGACAAACTAGTGATTGATTGCACTGTTGGAAATTCATTAGGTTTTGGGAAACATTCACTTTGTACCTTGGAATAGCAAGATGCTTGGTTTTTACACAGATGCAATGTCTCGCGTGCTTTTGTCATGACTCCTGGGTTTGCAGCTTGGATTTTGTTGTCTTCTGTTGCAAATACTATATGGTGATGATGTGCCCTGCTGCTACTGTTATTTCAGGGTAGATGAACTAGAAAAACGATTAAAGGAAGACATAGAAAGAGACGACAATGCTTCCGATGGAGAAAATGAGGAGAATGCCAGTGGAGATGAAGATCTCTCAGAGGAACACAGGTCCTTCCAACTCCAAAACCAATTAAATCCAGTTCTTTGCTCTTCTAGCTTATTTTTTCCAAACCTCTCTTTGTTTCCAATAGTTGCTGTTGATATGTTTAATGTGAACCATTTTTATATCTTTTGGGGTTGACTGGATTTCCTTGGGTGTTACTGAGTTTTAACAATTCAGCTTTCACCTAAGACTGATGTGTTCAACATCTGCAAGTAATTGTCTCAAGCAGCAAATAGCTTCTCAATATTTGAATTAACAAAAGCAATTTTCAATTTTACAGGGCGTTTACAGAGAGATTTTCAATAGTAGTTAATGCCATACCTGACAGCCACCCTGGAGAAGATATATTTGATTTATCAGCCTCTGGGCAAATCTTCAATCAACATAACCTTGACTTGAGGAATTTTTGCTTCATCCCTCAAAATCCCATAGAAAAGCTGCTTCTTAAGTAAGAATATCCTCTTTACTTTGTTGTGTTTACTCATACAATTTTCTTCAGTGTTAGCAGTTTTATGATACTATTTTATCTTTGCATATAAATGTACTCTGTCTTACTAAGTAGGCAAGACTAACTTCCTTTCCCTGGAATTTTCCTTGCTCGGTTAGCTTTACAGAACAGCAAATTGTAACTTGAAGCTTCCTTTCTTCCTCCTCTGCAATTCTTGAAAAACCTCTTACATGAGACATAAAGAAACAAAGAGCTGTTCCGGCCTCTTCCGTATTTCTGCTGCATGGGGCTATTGTTGATAACCTGACCGGCTTGTGGAAGATAAATGCATAAGGGAAATGTTTTAATGAACACAAGCTTGACTATCCCCAGATAGAAAGAGGACCTTTGTGGTGAACTGATTTGCGACCTTCTAGTGTCGCACTGTGTCTGCTGAAAGACTTCTGGTGCTTTCGTCCTGGGAGGGCCTGGGACTTGAGGCTTCACCTGATGAGGATTGCAGGGAGTCACAATCTCTGACACCTGCTAGACTCAGTCACTCACAGACAATCAGCGTGTCTGTGTGTATATAAACAAGTGCTATGGAACTCATAGGCATTTCTGTTCTACGTTTACAAGGCTGTCAGACTATAAATAGCTGGACAAATTCTCGCCTAATACCACAAGTGTAAATCCTGAAAAATTCTGGTTATTTCAGTTGGTATTTGATTGCAAACATGTATCAGTGGAACTGAGAGAAATATGTGCGGTTGTGGGTGTGAAGAGGAGGAGGGTGACTTTTCATCTCTTGAGGAAGTGATGTTTGTGATACACTCCTTTGGCTTCAGGCCTTTCTATTCATATGTTTTGGAGATCACAAGGATATAAGCTTCAAAAGTATCTTGTAAATCAGTGACTGGAGGAATGAGAATTAAGATAATCATCCCTTGCAGAAGGCAATTATGATTAATTGCTTATGCATTCTGTCCAGTTGGCACAGCTGGCACGTACAGGCTGCCCAGTTGGCACATGGATGTCTTCCCAGTCAGACAGGTAGAGGGTATATGTAGGAGTCAGGACACAGATGTCTCAACAGAGTTACCTGATTTAGTAGATACAGAGAATAGAGGAAACTAAAGAAGATTATGTGGGAAACTGGATATCATTAATTCAGCTGGTTTTTACATAGCTTCCTAAGGAAGGCTAGAACTAAAATAATTCAGTGATAGCAATGACATACTTTCTGTTCTTCTAACAGCTTTTTTTTTTTTTTTGCACCTCACAGATTTGCACAGTAAGATTAGGCTGATTTTAATTGCCTTCAGACTCTTTATTTAAAAGAGTATTTTAAAAACAATGTTTTTCTTTTTTTTCTTCTGAAAGTGTTGGTAGGGGTCATTGGACATTTAAAAGTCTTATTCACTAGTGTCAGTGAGCAAAATAGCCTGTCTATGCAATCAGGCATAGTGGTTCACAGTACAGTAGTGTAAATCGATGTTTATTTGAAACTTTTATTTTCTAATGACATAAATGTTTCCAAACTGTGTGTTATGGCATTCTGGAGAAAAAGATAGTTGTTCTAAATGACATTTATAAATCTGATTGCTATTACAAATCAAGAATTGATTACTATAGCATTTTATATAGGTAATAGCATGTGAGTAACATCTGGTTTGGATAATCAGATCTTTCTTTGCTGTTGATGATGATCTGAGGGGTGGGGAAATTCTTATGCTTTTGTGAAAGTAATGATTCAATCACTAATTGATTTTTATTCTCTTTCCTCACCCCCGTCTTTCTCTTACAGTTCTGGTGTAACGCAGCAGCTTTATTTAGCTGTTAATGGTTTTTTAAGTTGTTCTTACAGTTGCATACTGTGTCCCATACCAATTCTGAAATGGCTTTTCCAGGTGAGTCTATGATATTCATGCAGATATACTCTGTGCATGTATAATATATTTCCTGGAAGTCAGTTGTAGCAGGTGTAATCAGAAAAGTTTGTGAATCTGTTCCATTAGGTTAACAACTTTTAAATCAAGAAGTCTTTTTTTTTTTTTTTTTTTTTTTCCCCCTCTGGGTTCTGATTTGTTCTCAAGTCTGGAATACTTCAATTGTCACTGGGAATAAAATACTAGAGAACTTTTTCTCCACACTTTGAGTGAATGCAAAGCTGCATGTCCCTGTCTATGTTCATATATGCTACTGCATTTGAAAAGGGCACAGTATGTGCTAGATGAGGAGAGACTTCAGGATATTAATAGTGTGGGCCACATCACAAGCAAATGTTAATTGTATTTTCTTCCACCCTTATAAAAAAAATACATGCTGCAATATGCAACAGTGCAAAAGTACCATTTCTACATATCACCTTCTAAATCATCAGTGATACCCGCACTGTCAGATAACTTTCCTTTGGAAAAGGTACCTTATGGCTCAGGAAAAAGCCTGGAGTCATTCTCAAAGGAAATATGGTGGCTGCCTCCTTTCTAGATGTCTGTACCTGAATCCCTGGGAATTTGCAAAGTGCTGTTACTCACAAAAATGCTTCTCTCCAATCTCCATTGTGTTATTACTTACCACATTCTAACTGTACCTGAAACAAAAAAAGAAAGCTGGACCACCTTTGAAATTGCAGCCTGGGTCTGTTGACTGGCTTTCTACATTTGCCAAAAGGGAAACATTTTGCTGTTCCATGTCCTTCCCTCCAGCCTGTAAAAAACTGCCTTGCCCCTGTTCTGCGAGCCCTGATGTTCCTCTAATGAGGAGGAAGTGTGAGCCAATTCAGATCACTTATAGAGGAGGAAACTGTCCAGCACTTGGGGGAGAAAAAGAAGTTCTGCTGGGCTACTGAAGCGCTCCAGGAAACCTGAACTGTACTTCATAGTTATGTTTTTTGTTGTTAAGATTTCTGTGAAAAACTACAAATTCATTGTTTCGGTTTAGTATTCCATATGTCCAACTTGCCTGTGACTGGAAAAGGGTGTAGTTAAGTCTGTTGCCTCCACTCCTGATCAGGAAGTTCAGTTTGATCACAGATGCAAATGGGTTCCAGAGGAATCTGTGGTACTTTCCATTCCTTTAACCCTCAGAACTTTCTTATGAACTAACATGGGGTTATAGCATTCCGATATTGTAAATAATTAATTTTAAAGTATTCATGGCATCTTTGCACTGCTTGAAATAATCAGTATTCAGAGTATTCTGTTCTCCTTGGTATATCTTGCTTTAGAGGCTTTGGGGTTGTTTTTTTGGGGTTGGGTATTTTTTTTAATCTGTTACTGTTTCTTATTTTTCTGCCAAGGAATTGTATGTTGGTTTTGGGGATTTTTTTTAAATTAAAACTAACGCCATCATGCAGCTCGGTTTTTCATATGTAGTTTCGTTTCTCTCCACAGATGATGTCTATTCATCCTGACCACTGTGTTTCCACTCAGATTTTAGACAGATTGATGGAGCTAACACTAAAAAACTGTAAGTATTTGAAGGGCGGAAAAGTGGCCACCTAAATGAAGGCATTTCTCCACTCAAGTTTAGAAAAATATTGGTGAGAAAGTAAAAGGTTCTAGTTCTATTCTGTGATTCTGGCATAAATGTAGGCTCTTCTCTTACTTATGTAATGCACAAATACTGGGGGTTGGTCTTCACTGAGTGTGCACAAGCTGTACCCGCAGTGTGTGGTCCTGGCATGTCCCTGCAAAGCAGTGCATCCAGTACAGAGCCTTTTAAATTCATGTCTGGTATTTCACAAATAGAATCGACCTGAAGAAGAAGCCCAAGTCTGCTCAGAAGTTTGCGCTCCTTTCCTTCTTTTACTTTGGAAGATGCAGACACTCACAGCTTAAGGACTACAAGATGTTTTTCACGTTGTCATACCCAGTGTGTAGCACTGCGTGGTTTACTTTCCAGATAAATGGCAAAAGTGAAGAGAATCATACACCTGCACAAAAACACTTAGAAGGATCTCCTTCAGCTCATACTGCTGCTGGTGTCGTGTGTGTTTGCCTTCCTTCATCTGTACTCTTAAATACTTCTCCACTACAAGTTCCTTTGTACATCCCCTATGTCTTCATCAGATCCATAAAAAGTCACATTCATTTAAGGCTGACAGTTAATGTTGTTAAAGTGAAGCGGTTCTCTTGAAGTGTTTGCTCAGGCCTGTCCAAATTGTACCCCATATTTTAATCCTTGTTTAAAATCAGACTGTGAGCTGATATGAGAGGGAATGTAGCCTCCTTTATTTTGTGCCTTGCTGGCATTAGGCTTCATTCTGAATGAACAGGTCAAGATGATGAACATTCAAAGAATTAAGACTGGGAGAGATCCTTGTTTAGCACATGTGTTCCAGAAACCTTGCCTGTTTTCAAATCTTACTTAGCTTCCTTCCAGTCCCACTATGATAACTCCCTCTTACCTTTACTTACACAGAACAGTAACTTAGGTATTCTCTTAGAAATAAATATTGCCTCCTATTGTTCTACTGTTCCTGATGAAAGAGAGCTGTGATGGAAGATTGTGGAACTTGAAAGTAATTGAACATTTATGTAGTCAAGATGCTTCTGTAGTGTAAAATACTGTGTTAGACTTTTTTCCCCTCTCCTTTTTCTGGGCATAAGCATATTGTTCAATATACTGACTTCTGAGATGAGAGCTGGTAGAATT
Source organism: Cephalopterus ornatus (assembly GCA_013396775.1). Taxonomy (NCBI): domain Eukaryota; kingdom Metazoa; phylum Chordata; class Aves; order Passeriformes; family Cotingidae; genus Cephalopterus; species Cephalopterus ornatus. Next base: position 1,119,183 of record VZRE01004007.1, on the reverse strand, counting down.
GATGCAGACTGCTGAGCTTATTTGTTTCCCTTAAAAGGAACTAGTGCTAAGAACTAAATTCAAAACTAATCCATTCTGTGTCTTTTATTTGTAGCTTACATCAGTGATGAACACTCTAAACTGTGGATTCCTTCAATAGCAGATATATCAGCTGTTTTTGTCAATATGGGCATTGCTTTTAGATCTCTCTTTCCATTGGAACATCTTCAGCCCAATTTTGATATTTTGTGAGTGTTTTCCTTTTGATATTTATTGCTTATATCCTTTGAAAGCAAATTTTGTGCTTAGAATGTAGAAGAACCTTAGAAGGTTCTTCGTTTCCCCTCCCTTCCATCAAGCCATACTTTTCTCTAAGTTCTTGGCTCAGGTCTTAGTAGGAGTAAATAACCCAGAACTTCAAATCATACCTGCTAAGTAAGGATTCAGCAAACCAGAGCAGAGTCCTTTGTCCTGTATCTTCCTGGTGGAGGTTTGCAGGAATGTTCCTTAAGTAGTTGAGCAGAATTGTAAGTAATTGGCTACAAATTGAGTTAAATGTGTGTGCTCTGCAACTGAGGATTGTTTTGATTTGAAAGCATTTTGAAACATGCAGGGTTTTTTTCTTCAGTTAGATGTAAATAGGCCTTTGTGGGCTCTTAAATTGTTCACTTATTGCTCAGATTGTGTCTCTTTTATTAGAAATCAGGTGCAAGAAGCAGTGAGTCAACAACAGCCAAGAGGAGACCTAGCCACTGCCAGTCCAGCCTTCTCCAGTCTACTTGAAAACAATTTAATTAATGTGATAAAGGTAAAAAAACACAGGTTTTTTACGTGTTGGGTTTCTTTTTTTTGTGTCTGTGTTTTCTTTTGGGAGGGAGGATGGGGTTTGCAATCTAGTCCTGAGCATGTTTTGTGAGTAGATGCTGTCCTGAGGTTTCAGCTTTACGTTCAGCAGAGTTTATTACAGGCTTGTTGGAAACCTCAGTTTCCTGACTTCCATTGGCTTCACTCACAAGTGCACAGTTTTGCTGCCTGCCTTTTCCAGCTGTGGCACTTTATCAAACATCTTGGCTCCCTCATATAGAAGAAACTATTCATTTCTGTATTCCAGTGGAAATGGGAAGAGGAGCTGATGCTGGCTCATATTTTTTTATGTTGCCTCATTGTGTTAATGCAGCTCTCAGAGTTATGTGGTTGGTCTCTGTGCAGTGCAAGGGGAATGAGGTGTTAGATCCATGCACTGTGTCCTGTAGGCTGGATGAGTGCCAGTCACACTTCACAGGTTGGTTCCCTGTGATTAAAGTTGTATGGTGAAAATGCTGACTTTATAACTGATTTCAGTATTCCTTGTGGAAGTATCTGAATCCTCCTGACATCATTTGTTTAGAGATTTTTTTAACTATAAAATCTCATAGTTCAAAAAGAGGCACTTGGAGCATTTCCACTAGAGACAGAATACGTATCTCATGATTAATTTGTGTTCTCATTTACACATGCATCCTGTATTGTAAATATATGTGATAATAACTGGGTGGGGAAAAAAAATCTCTTGATTTATGTTTTCAGTATTACTGGTGCATTTAGAAAATCTGTGTAGTAGAAAAAGATTACTCTCTGGGGAATATTGCCATTGTTCAAAAAATGAGCCTCCAGCAGGTATAAAAAACTTTGAGTGCTGTTACTAGGAGATGGGGAGATGTTAGTACACAAGTGTTGCACAAACAATACATCATTTGAGGTACTTTTAATGTGAGGGTGCAAAGCATAAGATCTCATCATGCTTCAAAATAAGCTAAACCAATTTTAGATGTTAATCATATTTCTTTTAAAGTTTCTAGGTTTCTGTACAACAGTAATTCAAGATGGATATACTGATGAAGAAATATGGCTACTGCTTCTGTTGCTATTTAAAATAAGCTTGGAGAAACAGTTGAAGCGAGTTCCTTTGGTAGATCTTCAGTGCCTTTATGTAAAGCTTCTGATGAGTATAAAAGACTGGGATACAAAGGTAACTTCATAAATTAATTGTACTGGATTTGTGAAACTGCAACTTCTGTCTTGAAGTTTTCATTTTTTTTCTTGACGTATAAGAAAAATACTGCTTGAGAATGTAATACAAAATTTTTCATAATAATACATACAATAGAAAAACTTGAAGCTTTGGATTTGTATGAGATTATGAAGTGGTGGGTATACTGAGAGGGTTTTTGTTGCATGACATACTTGCCTGTCCACTTCTGCAAGAGGACTGTTGTATTTATCTTAAGATTGTTTACTAAAATAGCTGTCTATTTAAAATGGCTCTCTGAAGGAATGAAGAAATTATTGCACTAAGCTGCTAAGATGTCATTAAAAGCAATCTGATCTCAACTACCCTACCTAAAATAGTATTTAGCAGACTTAACTACAGGTGCAATGCAGAAATCTCTTTATGTACATTATATGCTAGATCAGTTCCTTTTATCCCTTATGGTATGTTTCTAGGGAGTAGATGTATTCCTTGGCAAATAAAACAAACAACCATTCTTCAGTATCAGGATGTTTTCTTGTTCTTTTTAAAGATGCCCGAGCTGTGTGTGGCAGTGAGTGAACTTTCCAGTCATCACCATAATCTCCTGTGGCTGGTTCAGCTGGTGCCAAGCTGGATAGTGCGTGGACGGTAATGACACTGTAACCTCAGCAATGTGTAGGATCGTTAACAGCTGATTTATCTATATAAGCTCTAAGTCTGATAAATGCAATAGGTATTACATGGCACTTCAAAAAAAAAAAATAGTATTTGTGTTTTCTCTTGTGATACGGATGTATGTGCAGTTCTTGGTGTGCGTGTATAGCTTCCTGATCACCTCTGCTGTGAAAAAGGGTTGTTAAATTTTATATGTAGTTTCTGGGCCGTGCATTCCTGGTACCCTATAGTAAAGAAAGGCTTAACTTCCTATTCTGACATCCATCACCTACTCTAATTCTTGTCTGAATGACCAAAAACTAAATTTTCTTTGGGTGATTCATATCTACGTCTAAGCATCACTCTGAGATCTGTGTCTTTGAAATTAATAAATTACAGTGTATCTCTGAGCAAAGAGAATTAATTGGGTCATCAGTTTCAGGCTTAGAGGCAAGTATCTAGCGGTGTGTACTTGTGCAGAAGCTAAGGTTTTACTGTCCTCTTTACTAGTTTACTAGCACCTATATTCAGAAAATCCAGTTTAATAGTCGCAGGCAAGTTTGTGTCTAGGGAAGCCATGCATAGCCTCATATACTTTGTGGAAACAATGTGGATTTGAGGAATTCTATGGGAAATAATTTTTTAAAATTGTTTTTCAGGGAACTAAGACGACATCTTAGCCTAGTGATAATTTCAAAGCTTCTTCATAAAAAGCATATGGAAATACCTGATGACAGTGACAAGCAGGTACTGCATATATGTGTTGTGTTTATATAACTTGGAAGTTTAGAAAACTTATGTATGTTTGTGTTTTGTGTTTTATGTTTTAATATTGTAAGCCTCTTTTCAAGAAACTTGTAAAATTACCATTTAATAGTTTTCCATTTAGATTAGTTTTAGAAGTATATTTGTACATGTGTGCAATCTGCATGTTCTGCAGCTTGTTAGTGCAGTATTGTTTGTGCCTGAACATCAGTTTTAGACATTAGAAAGAGGTCTACACTTCTTTGAGTCTTCCTTTTGTATTCGTGTGGTGACACTCTTTGTTTCCATAGGTTTGACTTTTTTTTATTGAGGCGATGTACAAACACTTTAGTCTGTAAATAGTCAAAAATTACTCGAAGCATGAAGACTTTTTAATTAAGAATCCCTTTTCTGTTCTTGTCTTAATGGACAAATAATGTAGTGGCACTCAGTTTCCAATTTTCTGTTGTCAGTAAGCCAGGCCGTTTTGTTAATGTTTGTATGTGTAGATGTCTCTTCTACATCAGTTTGTGGTGTGTATGAAACCTTCTGTGCTACTGAAGAAGATGAGAAAGATGAGAGAAGGACCGGAGGAGCAGAATCCCTGTGAAGACCACCTTAATGTGGAACTAGAACAGGAGGTATATAGCCAGTAGTGCTTTTCTGCTTTTGTCTTTTTATTCATCTTCTACACTTCTGAGAGTGTTTCTTTTCATTTTTGTTAACTGTGGACAGTTCTGTACGTGGAACTGCCCATACACTACTTTGTTGCTGTTTGTCTTTAAAATATTATTCATATTCAATTTGGATTATAGTCATGGAGGAGGGAAAGAAGTAGCATGTGATGGAGGAGCCTGTGCTGGGCTGTTTTACAAACAGGGAAATGGTCAGATTTCCTGAGTCAGTGGATTTCTTAAGTCGTGACTTCTGTAATCAAAGGACTGTCTCCTCCCTCCCTTCTGATGTAATCAGTGGGAATTGTTTGGTGCTGAGCCTGACCTTCACCTGCAGGCTTCAGAAAGATATTTATGGATCTATTATTAATCTGTTCTCATAAACAAGTGTTACAAAGATTTAGTATTTCTATCTGTATAAAAATTGAATATTGGTTTGGTTATTTGAATGTTATCGTGGAATCTCTTAGCAAGTATTTTGATCTGGATGTAGATGATGGGAAAATAAAGCCAACTGCTGAAATTAATTTCCAGTTATTAAAACCACAGGAGTTTTTATGGGTTACTTAAGTTACGTAAAACACTGTAATACCATTTTAAAATGTTTCCAATACATGGATATACTGTTTCAAATTAGTTATTTAGGCTGTGTGTAGATCTACTTGTTCACTGGCCTGGCTTTTGGAGGAATCATTCTAGAAAGCAAAGATGGTGCTGTTTCTAGATGTGCAGAGCTATAATGGTGCTTTGACTGCTAAAGCTCTTTTGATTTCTTTCCAGGTATACTACTTAATCTACATCCTCCTTCATCTAGTCAGTGAAGCCAGTTTCTTTGATGTTGTAAATTCTAATCAAAGGGTAAGTAACTTCAGTGGCTAGACCTTTAGATTTTAAAAGACTGTTTATCATGCACACTTGGTCTGTTTTGGTAAGAGCTATCATGTGATCACCGTGGATAATAGCACTGGGAGAAACTTTCCTTCTGAGGCAAAGTAAATGCAGAAGAGCTTGCCTGGGCTTACTGCAGAGAAAGAAACCTCTTCTGCATTTCTGTGAATAGTTACCTCAAAACATAAGGCTGTGGATGAGCAGGCATTTACTGTGTTAATCATTCTCTGTTAATCTCTCAGTATCTGGAGATTAACTCAACACAGAAATTCTAAGTAAAATGATCCTAACAACTTTTGAAGTAGGATTGAAATTTTTCAGTCTAGAAAAAAACACACACTTTAAAAATAGCTGGTAAAATGTGTTCAAATACATTACAGTTTTCTGTGCTGGAGTGCAGCCATGCAGCAAGTGAAAGCTAGGACTGTAGCTCTTCCCTGTAGCCATAGTTCCTTCGTGCCATGTGATGTGAAACATCTGTTAAGTAATGCCTTCTGCTTAGCCTTTCAGTAATCCTGTTCAGATTTCTGTGATCACTTGCTGGGAGTTGCAAGGGGTTTGTGTAAACCTTCTTGTCCTGTGGAATCACTCTCTTGGCATTTAAGAAATCTGTCATATGAATTGTTTGAGAGAAGTAAAGCAGTAATGTTTCGTTACATTTGGAGGCTTAAGTGTCTCAGATAACTACTTAGATTTGTGGAGAACTTGATCTTTTTGATTTTCTTTTTTTTTTTTTTTTAATATCTCCATTTCTTAATGAAGAAAGTCTATTATTCACTGACCTGTTAGCCATCAAGTGGCCAGAGGGGTGTGGCTGAATTTTGTGCAGGCTAGACTTGTGTAAAATCAATCTATTTCAATTCTGGTCCTCCTTCAGTTAGATGGGGTAAACTGTGGTGGCCTTGAGACACCAGCAGGTGTTTATAAGTAGAATTTCAGCATGTCTCACCTGTTCTGCAGAGCAGAGCCTCTTTGCAGCTGTTCAGTGAGAGATTGAAACCAGGAACTTTATGAAGAAATTAACAGAACGTGGCAGACCTTGGGAGTCATTATCAGGAGATTATGAAGTGGCAAAACTGCTTTATTAAAGTAATCAAAAATTTAGAGACAAATAACAGATCAGCACATAAGTCTTGGATATATTTTACCTGCACAGCTGATTCCTACGAAAGATATTACCTGAGTCATCATTACCGAAAAGGTTATTTTTAGCTATTGTAGCTTCAGAACTTATTTTGCTGATAAAAGATGTGAATGGCATCGCACTGTATTTGCTACTTTGGGGACAGAAAGGATTTGCAAATTAGCTAAAAATCTTTAAAACTTGTGATATATAACTCTGCTATACTTTGAAACTATTTTTAAAAACAGTTAGACTTGGTTTACCAGGTGCACATGAGCAACTGACAGAGGATCTTGTGATGTTGTTTTCTTTCTTTTCCCTTTCCTGTGTATTTCTGAGAAAAAAATCAAACCAAAGCATATAATTTTTAAATTCATATAATATTTGAATAAAACTTTTTTAGCATTGACATGGAGGATTTAATAGCTGTACACTTTTATCTTTATTTAGCAACACATACTGAAGCTCTGTCGTGCCTTAGATAGGTACGTAAAAGGTGATATTAGGGAAGATGCAAGGCTATTTTATCGATCTAAGGTAAGACACCAAAGTTTATATATTTTGTTTTGGTTTAGGTTTGCGTGTTTTTTTAGTGTTTGTGATGCTGCTTGTTACCTCATCCCAGCCCTGGAAATTCCAGGAGTTGCTCATGACTTTGGGGTTTTTTCTGTTTTTTCTATCTGCACCATGTCTTTGCATGAAGCTAAATATACACCCATTTTAATTCACTGAAAACATTCCTTTTGCGAACAACAGGACTCTTGACAGCTGTAAAATGTGAGCTTGTCTTACTTTTAACCAGGATCTCAACTTCTAGGCCCACAGAAGTTGCTCTGTTTCTTTCTGTGGCAGTCAGTGATAGCTCATTCTAATTGTAGGAGCAGAGCCTACATGCAGGGCAGCATGCAGAGGACTGAAAAAGTAGCCTATCTTGCATGAGTCTCCATTTTCTTTCAAATGAATGAGTTAATTAAAAATGTTGTGGCTTTAAGCCAACAGTGTATGTGACACAGCATCAAGCTTGGACAATTGCCTTTTGTTTGCTTTGTGGCACGGGGCTTACTAGTGGTAGTCCTAATTTTGTGACCTTCATGCTTTGCATGCTGTCCTAGCAAACCAAATAAATCAGCTCAGTGATAAAGTGTTTGGCCTCAACTTTGAAAACCCTTGGCTTCTGAAGCTTTAAATCAAGCCTGTGCAGTTGTGTGCTTCCTTACCTCTCAAGAAGATTCTTCTTTTCTTATTCAGCCAGATTAGTCGAGCATGGATCCTTTTAACAAGTTAATTACTCTTGCCTTGGATCGTTGTGACTCTGCTCACTTTCACTTTTGTTTCTATGTGCCCTTGCATTGGGAGGGGAAAATCTTACTCAGGTTTTCTCCATCACTTCATTTATGTAATGGGACAGTAACTTCCTGAGGACACCACTGTGCTGGGTTTTAACACAGCATATGAAGCACATCTCAGTGTGAATGGCCTAGATTAAACACCTGCTTGTGATTGGTTATGAAAATGCACAGTTTATGCATAAGGAATTTGTTTCAGAAGCAGCCAGTGCTGCATTGTTGGCTTTTGTGATTGCAGCTCTAGGTACAGTCAGACTTGTGTAACAAAGCTCACTTACCCAAAGATGAGATGGTGTTTGGAGGCCAAAGGTTTGCATGCTGATTCCAGACATTTAACATGGGGAGTCATGTGCCTCTAATGTGCTTGTGTGGAGTACATGACTTTGAATTCGGAGTCCCAAATTACAGGGACCAGAAGTTGAGGTGGTGATACTTTGTGCCAGTAAAGTTGTTCCCTTCCAGTAAACCTTGGATGTTGCGTTATCCAGGGTTTTATGAGTTTGAGGCTGGTGGGGGAATATAGAGTATGATTTGGGCTTTTTTTAAACATAAATGGCTAAACTAATCAATCTGAATTTGCAGGTAAAAGACTTAGCTGCTAGGATACATACCAAATGGCAGGATGTGATACAAACCACTCGGCTTACTCAGGTACTATAATGAAACCTTTTTCTCTCTTCCCACATTGTGGGGTGCATTTTTAACTAATTTTTTAGCACTTGAAAATAGCATATTCTTTTGAAGAGATTTTTTTTTTTTCTTCTTAAGTGTTATGGCTGTGGAACACACTTAGATATATTAGAATAGATTTTAATTAGAATTCTTACTTTGTTGGCTTCAGTAAAACCAAGATGTCATCTTCATCCTTAAAAGTGATACTTTTATAAATATGTGTGTAATACAGTGAAATGCTAGTACTGAGTCGAACCATAGGGCCTGTCTCTGATTACAGTTATTAGCACATGCTTCAAAAAGGACGTTGGGGCAGGAATGCAGTGATGCACTCCCTGCTGTGGTCGGGCAGCGTGTGGCTTCAAGGCTACTTGAGTCCAGGGTTCTATCTGCATGTGTTTAAGGGCTTTTGATAACTCCTCCCCCTCTGAATGTGTAAAATTTCATGCAATGATTAGGCAAAGCCTTTCATGCTTTGTGAAAGTATGCAGTAGTAAATAATGCCATGCTAAGTCTCTCCAAAATATTTGCCTTCCTGACACCTAGCTGGCCTTAGTGAAATAGATGGATAATTTCTAGTGATACCTACAGTTCAGAGCCATTTCCTCCAGCCTTGGCTTGTAAGGTTTCTATTGTAATGTGATCAGACCAACTATTTGAGTCCTGTCTTGGAACATAAAGCTACCTGTCTTGGAAAAGCTTAGCTTTTCTAGTAATGAGGGTATAATTTACATAAAATTTAAATTGTGCTTACATGCTTAGTATTGATTGCAGTTAAAAACTGTGTAATCGACATTTGTCTGTAAAGACTTCCAAAAATGTGCAAAAAATATGCTGTGTGTAGTGTGTGTGATATTTCTTATTATAGAGGAGGAGGGAATTATAATCTAACACATGGCTGCAGAATCTGCTTAGCACTTGATGAAAGTTGGTGATGATGCAGCTCTTTCAGAGTTGGTTTTTCAGAGATATTTGGGGTTGATTCTCATATGGGAAACTGGCAAGTGTGTCAGAATAAAATTCTAGGGACTTGCAACCTGATGTGGTGCTCCCAAGCTAAGCACCTGCCTACTCTACTCATTTCTTCTGACATTGGTTTTCTGACTTGTGTACTGATTTGTTTTTACTCTTTAGGGAAAACTGCATGACTTCTGGGAGCCAGATTCACGAAATCTTTCCTAGTTCAGGGAAAATAACAGAAAAACTTCGAAACCAAGGAAGATGTGGAATGAATGAAGCTTCACCTTGTTTGGAACATAAGAAATCAGTCATCTGAGTTAGAATTTGAGCTTGATTAAGACAAATACTAGAAACATGAGGATTTAATTTGGTTAACGTTGGTTTTTACTACAGATGCTCTACTTCTGAAAAATTAATATGGGTAAACTGAATAAAACCATTCATTTCTATAAGCCTTCTCAAAATTGGCTAGAAATATTTTACCATATTGAAAGCTGAGGGAAGTTTTCTTGTTTTCATTGTTAATCACGAGACATATTTGAAAACAGTATGTATTCATTTTCTTGCCAGCACATACCTGCAAGCATTGTTTTAGGTTGGCTGGGAAAGAACTGCCCTGTGATACGGAATGTGAGTTCAGAAAGAGTGTTAGACCTCCCCTGAGGTGAAGAAGTGGTTCAGAACTGGGCTGAATGGTGTTAATCTGCAAAGCAGAATTGGTGTGAACATCCAGTGTCTCTTAAAAACACAAAATACAGCAGTTGCACGTGAACCAAGTGACTGCTCTTGTGTTCACTTGAGGATGGAAACAGAACTTAGAGTGGTTGTGTCCAAACAGTTCAAGTGGAAGCTTCTTTCCTCTGGTTGTGTTTTATCAAAGAACAGACAACATTTGCTGTAGTGAAATATTCATTTTAACTTGCCTTCCTCATCTTCAGGCATGAATTTATGCAGTGAATGTGACCACACTGAAATGTTTCTATAAGACTGAGATATAAATGAGATCTTATTACACCGCTAGTGTATCTGACTTCACTTCCTGTTAATGGAGAAAATACTAATCCTAAATATCAGCTCAGTGGAGATTTGAGATGAGCATTTGGCTCACCTGTGTAAAAACTGTGAAAGCCATATGATGTCTAAATTCCTTAGTGTGAAGTCCTGCTGCACACACAATATGTGCTCAAAGCTTCAGGAGCTTTTATGAAATAAGTGAAGCTGTTTGTGAAATAATTGAAGGAAGATATGATTTCCTTTTGTGCTCTCTGTGCAAATGCCACCATTTAAATCTTACACTGTGGTTTGTCTGTAGAATGGGTGTATATAAGAAGAGAAAGTTAGGGTATTGAGTAGCAGCATTTAACTCAGATTCCCTTAGCGAGGTTTTTAATAACATCACCATGTGCATTTTATAATACTGTTTCCTTTTAATTCTTGGAGATTACCCTGTCTTGTATGATGAGTTCCCTATGGTAAGAATGTAAAATAAGGCTAAAAAAACCCTTGCCAACCACAAAACCTTCAAATTTATTTATATATATTTTATATAAAGGAATGGGCATGTCTTAGAGGAAATTTAGTAGGAATTTGCAAATATAATACATGTTTTGTCTTTCACTTCAAGTGTTACATAGTCGTGTCAGTGCCATCTCTTGCTCTGCCTTTGATAGCTTATCTGCCTTCCCTCTTGTAGCAGTTACTTACTCTGTTGAATATATCGTATGAATATATTGTATGTAATTTTATTAACATTTATATTTTTTCTCACTAATGTATAACGTTTAAAAAATATACAGAATGTTTACTGTGTTTAATGTGTATATATTTTCTTACCATGTAAAGCTGATGTTGCTGTCCTGTATATTTTGGAGAAGGAAAGGGGAGGGGTTTAGATGAACAGCTTTTGTACTGCAGTTCAAAGCACATTGAGACTGCTGAGGTTTTTTTTCCACATAAAATAACAACTTTGATATTTACTTTTATTTAACAGAACAATGAAAAATTAAAACCAGACATGCCTTTCTAATTAAATGTCCCTGGACAAAATGGGCATTCCTCAGCTCTGTTTCACAAAAAGATGGCTGCAGGTCCTATTTTGGTCTTAGGGCACATGTTACTATTCTAGGGTTCACAGCTGATTAGCGTACTATAAATGGAGGCAGTCTTGAAATCATTCTCAGCCAATCCTGTGTTTTTGTGCTTAATGGCCGTGGATACATTTATACATTCTAGCATTTTCCCTCTCTCTCCCCCTCCTACTTCGTCTGGACTTCTCTTCCATCTGTTTTGTAGCTGAGAAGTAATTCTCCGGTTCCTGAAGACTAGACATGGGTTGAATTAGGACACATGAGAATCCCTACAGAGATGATCCCAAAGCATCACTGCGGAGTCTTTGCAAGGGACTTCTGGCAGTGAAATGGCAAAACACAGCGGCGGCAGGTTTACCAACTCATTTGTTAGCCCCCAGCCAGAAGTTACATGCATTGGAAAAGGCTATTAGCACAATAAATGTCTTAACTGCTTTGTTTGTCTTACAGATAAGCATTTTGCACTGAGATCTATCTTTTGATACTATGTTGGCTGTATTAAGAGCCATGTAATCTCATTTCATGTGGAAGTAGGTGCACTTTATCAGTAATCACAGAAAACATTAAAGGCTGATTATGAAATAAACGTTTGTAGCTCTTTGCCTTTTTTTTTTATTTTTATTTTCTGACAAGCTTCTCTGTGGCTTAAAATAACCCAAACACTTATGGTTGAAGAAACCTGCCAGCAAAACTGTTTGTGCATCTCATATTCTCACTGTTCCTGTTGTGGAACTTGGTAATGGATGGGGATTTCAGAAGTGATTAATGACTTGCAGGTAGGTCTGGCTGAAGGTCAGTAGGACACTTCGTTGATGCAGTGGCTGAAGGAGCTCTCTTGAAGTCCCTAGAGCTGATAATTTAGTTGAGGGTGTCTTTGGGAAAAGCAGGTGACTGGAACAAACACCTGAAGTGTGGTGTTATTATTGGTGGAGCATCTAGTTAGATTGCTGTGATGGCATTTTAGAGGTAGCATTTCCATGGGGAAGAAAGATTGTCTTTTAATCCTGAGGGATGGATACTGCAGTGTTAATTTTCTGAGCACAGAGAAGCCAGGTCTGTCTCCGTTAAAGGTGCTTGTGCTCAGCACTGTCCAGCAGTCAGTTCTGGGTGTGCCTGCGGGCCGGTACTCGGGCACTTGGGCTGTGAGAGAGGCTTTGCTGTCTCGTGGAGATTCAAGCAACTACTTCCAGGAAGTTGGGTTCTTCTGCTGACCCTGTCCCTAGCAGGAATATTACAGCTGGAGTGCTAACGCTGGTCTTGTATGTTTGTTTTCTTTCCCAGGAGAGATGCATGTAAAGCATAGTATCCCTTGACTTTGGGTTTGTATTTTGGTTTTTTGTTTGTTTGCCTTCCACTGGCTTCTAATGTTTGTGTGACTTTTTGTTTCGCTGTAAAGGGCATATCAGAAAGGGTGCTGCTGGAGATGACCCTTCTAATTTTTCTGTGGTCTGATTCCTTGAGTTTATGAGCTCTTGGAAAACTTCTTGCCCAAGGTTCCCCCGTGGGAAACACTGCACTCTGCCAGAGAGGCAGCTGTTATTTCTGACATACTAATGCTTGTTTTTCTGCATCCTGAAAGAGAGAAAAGGGGACACTTGGGACTGGCTGATATGGGGCAGAGAAGAGGCTTGATGAGATTTAGGAGCCTATGCAGCTGCTGAGGGATCCTTTGGAGTTCCAAAGGATCTGCCCAGAGAGGTCACACAGTCATTAGTGGCTTTAACTCATTCCTTGTGGTTTAACTTATCAGAGTGCCCTCGATGTTCAAATTGGCTGTTTTCCCATCTTCCCCCCAGGCTGTGAAATACCTTCATGTTTTGCCTTGTGGATGTTTGGCCAGCTTTACTGCTGGGGCCTCTTCTTATCTCATGTTGAAAAGGGCTTTCAGTGCTGGAGAATGGTGTGGGCTGCATATGGGGAGGATCCTAGAGAAAGTAAATTCCTCGAAGGCCTTCTCCTTGTGGAGATGCTTTTAGTTTTGCCTAACTGATGCTTTTTTCAGCGAGTGCTTCCTTGCCTTTGCAGCCAGGAATTTGAAAGGGAGTGTTTTATCTGGTATCAAAAGCAGGGCTAGGTGGTGAGAGAAGAAAAACATTTGCATCTTCCCATCTTGATATTTTGATCTGGATGGTAAAAACCAGTCCCAATACTTTCAGGCTGCTTTTAAGCGGCATTCGGTTATGTTCTACTTTTTTTGAATGCCTCCCCTGTCTTTGTGTGGTGAGCTGCTGCTAATGTTTCACCTCCTCCAGCTTTCCTGACGCCTCCTAGTTCCTTGTAGGGAAGTCGTAGGGGAGGGGATGGAAACTCCTCTGGAATTGCTCCCTTCGTTGTCATCAAGGCAACGTGGCCATCAGCCTGGAGGGAAACTTAAAGCTTTTCAAGGCAGGTTTGGCCCGTATGGTATGTTGGTGTGGATAAAGGGGCCATTTTCACAAACCCTCCTCCCAGTGCTTCCGTTTGCGTTTGCATTTGCGGCTTCAGCTGCCTGAAGCCGGGTGAGTGATGCTCCTTCCCTCTTGCAGAGAGAAGCAGAAAGGGTAAATGGGTTTATGCTGCTTTTGTGCTATGGGGCCAGTCCTCCACCTGAGCAGTGAGTGCTGTGAGCTGCGGCTTGGCATGCAGGCTCCGTGGCTGTGCCTCTGGGTCTCAGGCTCTCTTCTCTTGAAACCTGCTTGGAGAAGAGGCAGGAGCAGAGGGTCCCTTTCCTCTCCAGACTGACCAACAGGCTGCAGCGGGAATAAAAACAATGGCTTAAAGTGGCCATGCACAGCGGTGGGGAGAGGGTGGCTAGGCATTGGTTTTTGCTTTATTGACGCTACTGGCTTTTATAAAGGCAGTGTAAATCATGCAGGGCAGCCATGAGCTCCTCAGACAGCATCGTTTAGGCTCTCAGACATATGGATCTGCTTGCTGGAAACTGAGCCTGTCCTATTTGCCCTAAGCCAGGCTGCGGGGACAAGCCTGCCAGGTGAGGACGCCGAGATGCTGCACTGCATATCAGCTCTCCTCCACATTTGTGGAGCGTTGCCTGCCTCCCATGTGTACTAACCCATTTTTTTCCTGTATTTAGGCTCCAGCATTGTTATGGTAAGCTTTGCACAGCACAACATGTTTTTCTCTCCAGTTGATTTTCTCTTATTAGCCCATTTTTCCTCTCGCCCTCATTCTGTTTTTCCCTGCAGTATGCGAACGCCGTTTGCTGAGAAACTGTGTCAGCCTTCCTCTAATTAAGAGTCTGGCAGGAGCCAGCGCAACAGTAATTTTGGAGATGACGCTTCCAGTTTGGAGCTGACAGTAAGCTGAGGTGCTGCGCCAGGGGCTCGTGCTGGGGATGCAGGAATGTTCTCCGGCTGAGCAGGGCGGCAGGACAGGGGGACCCACGAGGAGCCCGGTGCAGGAGCAGTGAGTACCCTGGGTACATCTCAGCTGGGGTATTTAAACTGCGTCCTCTGGAAAAGCAGCAGCGGGAACGGTTAAATCCCAGGTTATATCACAGGTTTATCCCTCTGTGAGGGTGTCTGTATGCGTGTGTAAAGGACAGGAATAAATTGCAGTGGCCCTAAGTTGGCTGGGTCTCTCGGGAATAGTTGTAATGTTGGAAAGTAAGATGGAGAGCTCGACAATCAAATGGCCTGAAAAAGGGCAAATAAGGAGAAGTTACTCAATGGCTCTCTGTAATATGGCTTCAGACTCCATAGTTCTTTTATTAGCAAGAAAGCTCAAAGCAAACAAAAGGAGACAGGAACTGGGGATCTGCTTGCCTCAGGATGTTGTGGATGCTAAAAGCTTAGCGTTTCAAAGAGCATTTTGTGGCAGAAAAATGCAGTGGGGGTCTATGAAATGAAAGCAGCTTTGCCTAGCTGAAAGCCTTCAGGCTGCTGATCCCTGGAGGGTGGAGCATGTGCTGGGGAGATATCCCAGATGTCCATCCTGTTCCTGCACCCCCTGCAAGGTGCTAGGACTTTGGTCCAGCATGGTGTGCTGCCTGTATCCTTTACATGAGCAGCTGAGGGATTTCATGTCATGTCATCTCATAGTTTCCAAATTGTCTGTCGTGTCCATGGTTGTGTTTCTCCTTCCAGTCCTGAGACAGAAGTTGCTGTTGAAGGTGGTGCCATCCCTTGCTCTGAAAGAGCCTAGCGAGGTGTATGAGATCAATTGTCTCATGTGGCTGAAGAAAACTCAGCGATATTTTTTGATCTTTCTAATGACCCTGTGAGCAAGACTGGGAGAATGAGTTGTGTGGTTCAGGAGCACCAGCAGAACACAGCCAACCACATGCCAAAGCTGACCTCCTTCCTCTCCCCTCCCACCCCATCCATAGATGTTTGCAGCTGGAGAGAAGTACAAATAAGAGCAGATGAAGCGACTTTTTTAAAAAAATGCTTCCTATGCGGTTGGTACCTTTAGAGCAGAATTCAGCATTTTGCCTCTCTACTTGCTGTGTCAGATTTGCCTCTTGGGGGCAACCTCACCCCATTCCAGCTGAGACCAAAGGGAGTTCAAGCGCTTGGGGGGCGATGACTCACTGCGCATCTCTTGCTGCCTTTGCGTTATCTGATAATTTTTAGCAGTTGAGGTCATTATTTGCTGAAAGGATTTCAGGATTTAAGGCATCGAGATTGACTGTTCATGGCTTTTCAGAAATTATGCGATTGGTTCTTGAAGGTCCCCTTCCAGGCTTGGAGTCCTTCAAAGTTTTTTTCTGCCCTGGTGTCCTTCAGAGAGAGGAGTGTAGCATGGAGGGACGTGTGTTTTGTGGTTCTGGTTTAATGGACAGAGCATAAATCTGTGTGAGGAAGATTTACAGTGTTCTCCTGGCTCTTTTGCCTGGGATTGCTTGGACTGTCACTAAGCCTGTTAGTGCTGCGGATGTTCTGACCTGCGATAGGGAAGAGAGCAAACTTATTGCTCCAGCTCTGCTTCAGCCTCATGTTCCTGAGCAGGCATCTTGTACAAACCTCATCCACACATAACTATTTGCATTTATTTAAGGGGCGTTGAGGTATATGACGGAATAAAGGAAGTATTATTCACGCTTCGTTTTGTGGTTCCTAATGGTACTTTACACGCTGATATGACCTACAAAGCTTGTTGTTTCGTGCCTGCAGTGCTGTGATGTTCTTCCTACCCTGAGGGTCAGAAATGACAAGAATAAACGATCGTGATGAGTGTCTTGCAATTTCCTGCTCTCTTGCCTTGGAAGTGTCCTTGCCAGGGCGCAGCTCGGTGACCTTGCTGGCGCAGGCAGCAGGGGAGACAGTGCTTTTGTCCGGCCATGGGAGCGAATGGGGTGGCCTTTGCGTGAGATGTGAGGGTAGATCGATTTATCCGTACTCGTGTTTCACCTTCTCTCCAAAATGCAGGGATGCAGCTGGGGCTGGGCACGGGGATTGGCCCAAGTCCAATACACGCAGGACCCCTCCCTGTGGAAAATACTAGTAGAGGAGGCTGGAGCAAGAGGGGTTAACCATGGACCCCAGAGCACAGGGACTACACGAAAGAGGCTTGCAGGACACTGTTTCTGCCTAGTGAAGGAGTGAGTCAGTTCTGCTGGGACAGCAGTTCCTGGCTCCAGCCGGCCTGGGCGCTCGGACAGCATCAACTGTGCAACTCATTAACCCAGCCCTCTGGCATTCACTCTGCTGGCCTTGACACTGTCCTTCTTAATAGCTTCTCTTCTTTCCTTTTTTTTTTTTAATTTAAATATTTAATAAAGGTAAATTAGCTATATGGATATGCTAGTACATGAATCAAAGGAATTCAGCTGACTCTTGAACATACGGTTTGTACAGAGATGGGCTAAAGCACCAGGACGTGATGGATGCAGCCTGCTCAGAAAACACCTAAGGACAAAAACTGCTTGTAAGGCATCTCACTGCAGCTTCCCAAAATCTGATTATGTTGGGGGGGGCGGGGTGGGGGGGAATCAGATTTTGGAATACATTAACTTAGTTGAACAGTACAGGGAGAAGGTACCAGCAAGAAGCAAATCAATTCCCAAGGGCTGCTGGGAAATTTCACTGACTTGGAGCTTTAGAGAAAGTCTGGCTGCACTTAAAAGAGTTATGTTTCACCTGAAATATTTAACGTTGGACATTTGAAATGCTTTGTGTATCTGAAGACCCCACCAAAAATATGCTTACAATGAGCTTTTAGAGGAACCTTGGGCCCATGCCATGCTGTCGATGGATTAACCCAGATATTTGTGTTGTTTGGTTTTGTTGGGTTTTTTTTTAAGGAAAAGCATGGGAAGGATAAGTTTCTGGCCTCCATCACAGGGAAGCAAAAATTACTGTGTAATGAATGCTAGGCTGCTTTTGGGACATGTGCTGATAGATCTGTTGTTAGGAGGGATATGTTTCCATGGCAAAACCATCATCCTAAATGGCACTGTAACTCATCAGAGATGCTGTGGTGGCCCGGGGGACCATCTTCCCCATCCATTCGGAGCATCCTTCAAGGGAATATGGGAGTATAATGACAGAGGGGAACGGGGCAGCTCATGGTGATGCTCCCCACAGCACTGCTGCAGCACTAGGGCTCTACTGGGGAGGCTGTCAGCTCAGCGTTTTTCAGTCCTTTCTGACTTTAAAAGAAAACTACAACAAAAGGCAGGCTTGAAATAGCTCATTTTACCTCAGCAGACAAACAGCTTGCTTTGAGCATTATTGTCACTCAGGCTAAATTACTTTTAGATGTTCTTAATGACCGGGTAACGTTTTTCAGCTGTTCATTCTGCAGCACCCTGCTGGGGGACAGTCCATCTGTAAAGACCAAGGACTCCAATATTGTGGTTGTTCTTCCTGACATTTGTTTGGGTTTATTATTTGATACGTGATTCCCTGTGGCAGAGATGTTTTTAGCTAAATTTACAGCTACAAGCTCTTTTATTTGCACAAAGGAGATCTGTTTCCAAAACGTTTGGGACACTGGCTCTGCATGTAGCAGTGCAAGGTCACAAATGTAGGGGAGAAACTCTGGGAGATTGAAGGTGACAGTCCAAATCACATTTGCACTGAGGGTGACATTACCATTGGGCTGGAGGGATTTTTACCCATCATTTGTTACTCCTACCTTTCATTTCACTTATGATGCACAGCACGGAGAGCTGTGACTTGCAAAATGATCCCAGTGGGAACACAGTTTGCGGCATCAACCATGCAGGTCTCCCAGATCCCTCTTTCAGAGGCAGGCATAGCTTTTGCATTCATTCCTGAAGGCGACTTTTAAGCCACTCGCCTTCGCCATCTCTGGGTTTTGCAGTGCTTCTAGGAGATGTATTTTTAAATCCAAGCTCATAAATTTTGGAAGCTCCTCTCCTTCCCCCACCCCCTCACCCCTATCAAAGTGTCAGAGCTGAAGAAAAACTGTGAGAATGATGGATGTGCCCAGCTCTGCTTGCCAGTGCTCTGCCTGTGTTTGTGGGGGTTATTTACTGCACTGCTGTGTTGTTTCTTCTTTGGTGGCAGTGATGGCAGCATTGGGGTTTGCTGCCTGGGAAGGAGAGGCAGGATACCCATGGGTCCAGCTGAGCTTTGAGCTGGAGCAGGCAGGGCTGGGGAGAAGTCACTTGGGCACAGGGACAGGGAGAGCCAAAAGGTCCCTGGGGACATGGATCCTGACTAGTGGCTTGGTCCAGAGGGTGGATGCTGGGGGCCATAACACCTTCCTGGCTTTATCTCTAGGTGGTGCAGGTTAGCTCACCCAAAAGACCAGCTTTTAAAAGCCACAAATCTTATCCCAGCTCTCATGCAAGTCCAGGGATGCATGTTGCTGCTCTAGGCAGTTTGTGGCAGGGATTTGACCTGCTGTGCAGGGGAAAACACAGGGCACTGTGCCCCACTGCAGAAACAGACACACCCCTGTGTTCCTTGACCAGGCTGGAGCCTGCCTGCTTTTACGGGGAGCATCTGGGATGATGGGCAGAGGGGTTGCCAAGGTCTAGCTGAGCCAGTCACTTCTCCTGGAGATGGAGCTGTGTCTGTGCCTCTTCCCTCCCTGCAGCCACCTTAGTCCTGCTCCTGCCCCAGGGCTGGGACAAGACCCCATGTTGAGACCCAAAACTCTACTCTCCTATGGGATTTCCAGTGGCATTTGACTCCCATTCTTCCAT
The DNA here is from genome assembly GCA_013396775.1 of Cephalopterus ornatus. Taxonomy (NCBI): domain Eukaryota; kingdom Metazoa; phylum Chordata; class Aves; order Passeriformes; family Cotingidae; genus Cephalopterus; species Cephalopterus ornatus. The sequence continues at coordinate 1,099,926 of VZRE01004007.1, read as the reverse complement.
GAGCATCCCAAAGCAGCTCTGCCGGTTGAAAGGCAGGTCAGGACCCTGCCCTACCACAGTCTCACCAGCCCTTCCCTGCGGGCATGCTGCCGACAGATCCTGAGCCAGGGAGATGCTTTCCACTGGCTTAGAGAGTTTTGCAGACAAGCAAACCAAATCCTGCCAGCTCCCTGTGTGAGCGCCTGTCCTCTGTGAACTCCCGTGCGTCTCTTGCAACCGGGCTTGTGGGAACGGATCGGAGGCTGCTGTGACTCAGCTGCTTCTCCCTTGAGAAAATCTGCCCTGGCACCGTGCTTGGCTCTGCGGCTGGAGCTGCCTTCATCAACACCTGGCATGACACCTGGCAGCCTTCATCAACAAATGGCCTTAGGCAAAACATCCCAATTTCCATTGCCAAACATTTACTGAGGGGAAATGCAGCATCTGATCTTGCAGGAAGTTGAAGCAGCAACTCGGTTGCTGTACTGAGCTGGGGGGAAAAGTCCCATCCCTACCTGAAGCTGAGCCCTGGGCTGGATGGGCTTCAGCATGGGCTGACTATTCTGGTCTGCCCCTCTCTTTTTCCATCTCCTTATAACCTTCTCAGACAAAGTCTTCTGTAATTGTAATTTTCCCTGCTGGCTCTCAGCCTGAAGAAACAGTGGTTTGGAAAGTTTGCTCCATGACTTGAAGGGAAGAGGCTCCCAAGCCTTTCATGCTCTATGCCCACTGGAATATTTTTTTCCCCGGGGCTAATCTGTGGAGCATTGCGCTTGGCTTGACGAGTCCATGACGCTCTCAAGGAACAAAGCCAAGCACAGTGAGTGTGTACTCACTGCTGCAAAGCCCCAAGTGCTGTTGGACTCCACTCACCACCATCAGGTCTTTTCCACTCCACACAACGCTGCTGGCCCAGAGTCTGTACAGGCTGATCCTGAGGCAGACAAAGGGGACTGACAAGATAGTGGGTGCTGGAGCAGTGAGATTTACCCCATGGTGTGGGGCTGGTGTGTTCCCTGCTCGTCTTTTTTTCCATGGGGGCAGGTAAAGCAGTGATGTAGGTCTTACAGCCTAGTTGAGGGATGGAGTGGCCCAGAAAAAAAGACTGTTTTGCTTGTTGCTTTCTCATGTTAAAAGGGAAAAGTACCCATTTTTCCTCTGGTGGTTTTGACTTTATAACACGCCTCTTGTCATGGTGTGAGCTGGCATGGCTTTAGGATGAGTTTCACAACTCTTTTGTGGGTTTCATAAATCCCCATCTGCTGGAGTGCTATGATTGTAACTCCCAACTGGCTTTTAGACCAGTCTGGATAGCAGCTTGAAATGGTCGGATGCAGAGGCCAGCAAACCAAATCCCAAATCTGGGGCTTTATCTCACTTTTCTTGCTTGGGGCAAGGGAAAGGCAGGCTGCAGGCACTGCTGAGCAGAAGCCAGGCCTGCCTTGGGAAGCAGTTGCCTACCAAAGTCTCCAGATCCTGGTCAACCCCATGGGTTTGATAGGTACTGACACCCTGTTGGTGCTGCAACACCCAAACTAGTCCCTTTGTGATGTGCTGCTCCTGTGTTGTGTGCCCTAGAAACACACTGTGCCAGTGTATTTCTAATTTAATTCTGGCTGCTATTTGATCCTGCTAAGTTGTTTATATTTACACCTCTGTGATCCATAATGAAATCCTATGACCAAACCTGGTTCCCAGTAGTGGGGGAGGAGACATACAGCAGTGGGGAGGGCAGGGGTCTTCTGCCAGTCACCCAGGACTCCCCTGTGTATGGGATATCCCCTAAGGTCTTGAGAGGGGGCAGGGGGGCTGGAGCCTGGGAGCTGGCATTTTTTGGGGCTGCAGGCAGGGTGGGGGTCCCTTGGGGTCTAGGGTGACAATAGGTGCTGAGTTACAACTAAACCAGACAATGCTTCATCTCCAGCAGAGCCTGAGACACAGTGGTGTTGTGGATTAAGCACCTAAAATCCTGTTGTTGTGTGCCCTGACTGGATCCTCATGTCCCTCCAGGAAGGCTGCATGCTGGCGGTGGCTGGGAAGTGTCTCTGGCAGGGAGTGCCTGGCAGCGCTGCTGCCCCAGGCGCTAAGTTGCAACCTGAGTGCACGCAGGTCGCTGGAGGCAAGTGCAGCATGTGTGCTGGGAGAGCTGATCCGTGCTAATCCCATCAATATTTCACGGTGCTCTGGCCCTGTTATAATTCCTCGCATCATTTGGGATGCCGACTGGGACGTGGGTGCAGTGCCAAGTGAAACATGAGAGCTGCCATGGCTTCGCCCTGGCTCCCCGGGCATCAGAGGGGTGAAAAGGCCTGTCTGTGGGCATTTCTACCTGCTGCTGTGGGTACAGTTGTGTGACAGAGACATGTGAACCCAAACGTGCCAGCTGAGCGTGGACATCCACCTGGTTTTGCCGTGTGTTGGAGTGATGGGGCTGTGCTCTGATGGGCAGCTGGCCCTGCCATGGATGGGGCTGTGACATGAGAAGAGCCTGCTCTACCTGGCCCTCTCTCTGTGGAACAAGGTGTTTAAGAAGAAATTAAATAGTAACCAGTCTCTGGGCTGGTGATCAGAGCACAAAAACATTTCCTTTTCCTAAAGGCTATTTGGAGAAACAGGGAGAGAGCATTACAGATAAAATCTTGTGTGGTTTTGGGGAGGGTGGCTTCCCAAGGCACCATGTCATGACCCATGGGGTCCCCTGCTCTGGGCTGTCATCTGGGCTAGGACAGGGGTTATTGGGCTGTAAGTCATATGAGGGGTGGCTGAGGGAACTCGGGTTGAACCCCCTGCAGAAAAGGGGGTTCCAAGGAGACCCTACTGCTCTTTACAACTACCTGAAAGGAGGTTGTAGCAAGGTGAGGATCAGGCTCTTCACCCAGGCAACCAGTGAGAACGAGAGAAAATAGTCTCAAGCTGCACCAGGGGAGGTTCAGGTTGGACATCAGGAAGAATTTATTCTTTGTAAGGGTGGTTAAGTATTGGAACAGGCTGCCCAGGGAAGTGGTGGACGCACCATCCCTGTAAGTGTTCAAGAAATGACTGGACATGGCACTTAGTGCTATGGTTTAGTTGACCAAGTGTTGTTTGGTCAAAGTTTGGACTCAATGATGTTGAAGGTCTTTTCTAACCTTTATGATTCTAGGCTGCTCCAAAAGGATATTCCTTTTCCAGCCCCCTGCTGGCTCTGGGGTGAGGTTGAAGCAGAAGCCAGACCTCCACAATTGACAGCATGATCGCCTTCCGTGGGGCAGAGGGACGCAGGTGTGAGAGATGGTTGGGTCTGTTTGGGCTCCTGCTGCCTGGAACCCACTCTGACTCTCAGGAAAGCTGCGCAAATAAGAGGAAGGCCCTGGCCTTCAGCCTTGTGGAGCCCTAAATTCCTTCAGTTAATCTCATGGGGGCAGCAGAGCAGGCAAAGCTCTGAAAATAGATCTGTTTCCAGCTGCTGATGACTCGTGTTAATTAATTAAAGCTTCGCAAGCTTGGGCCTGTAAAAGCGCAGTGCTGGTCGCGCCAGGCTCAGCTTGCTCTGCGCTCATGCACTAATTATCCCACTGCCAGGCCAGCAGCTAATGAAGCTTCAATTTGTGCTGGGTTCGGCTTCCAGCCACGTGGGAGGCAGGGAGTGCTGTTGCAGGACGGGACAGACACAGGGCCTTAGGGAGCCCTGTCTCAGCCCTGGCACCCCCTTTTCCAGTGCTCACAGACCAGTTCTCCCCGTAACTGGCCTCGCAGCCTCCAGCTGTGCCTCTGCTAAGGTAGGGAATGGGGTTCAGAGAGGGTGTGGGGGGCTGGCTGCCTTGCAGCACCTGAACCCCCCCAATCCCTGGGTAAGACAGGCTGGCCAAGAACATCCCTGCCTCACCATCCCTGCCTGGCTCCTGGCGCATGGGCATTGCACTTCAGCAGGGTGGGCAGAGAGGCGAGGCAAGGTGAGGCGTGGAGGAGATGCTGGAGTTTTGCCCAAGGACAGGAGGAAATGGTAATTATTCTCTGGAGCATACAGAAGGTGAGGGCGGGAAGGCAGGGAGCACTGGAGGAGGTTGGTAGCGTCTCTGCTTTGTTCTTCTGGGGTCTCTGGGAGTGGGAACAGGGAATAAGTCTTGGCATATCATGCTGGGCAAGGGGATAGTGGCTGCTTGGTGAGTGTGTGCAAGGGTGACAGAGCCACTGGTCAGCAGGAGCATCCAGATGGATCCCTCCTCAGCTGAGGACTGGGGGGATTCAAACCTCTGCTATCCTCCTTCCCATCCACAGTGTTTTTAGGAGGCAGGATCCTGGCAGTTAGAGGCCTTGAGAACAGCATATGAGTCCGCTTCCCCCCCGGAAACACCCAGCCCTGCCACCCTTACTGATGCTAAAGGGTCCAGGAGTGGTGAGAACACAACTAGGTCTGACCCTTATTCCCAGACTCCCAATGCTCAGCAACTTCAGCACAGCCTGCTCTAAGCCCTGCTGCAGGGCTGGCTCCCAGTCTGCAGGGTGTGGGGTCAGGGTGGCCTTTGTCTGCATCCTGGAGACCTCACCCCTTGGAGGAGTTGGTGTGGAGTGGAGAGGTTGAGCCAGGATGGTGCTGGGACTGGGCACCACATGGCTTTTGTAACCATGGGCTGGCAGCACTGAGCCACCCCACCAACCTGTGCAGGTACAGCATCTTCCCACCTCCCGCTCCAGCTGATTTCCAACTGCCCTAGATCCAACCTGCTGATTACACACAGCTTTTGGGAGGCCTGCCGAAGCTGTGAGGAGTGAAAAGGGAGGGTTGGCCAGGTGCTGGAAGCTTGCGAAAGGTAAGCAAACACAGGCCTGAACCTGGCAGCTCCTGCTCGTGGGGAGGAGCTACAGAAGCCACCCAGGATAAAAAGGCTCCACGCAGAGCCCCAGAGAAACCATTACCTGCCTGTGTTTCCAAACGAGCTTCCACCATGGGTAAATGGGGAGACATATACTGAGAACAGAGAGAAGATGGGGCATGGTGCCTGAGTCAGGCGTGTGGTACAGGATACCAGGGTGGCTTTGGGGAGCAAGGAACCTTGGTGAGCACTGTGGCACCGGCTGAAGGCTGCACTGTGCTGACACTGGTGACACTGACTGGGGGTTGCAGTGTGACGGAACTGGTGGCATGTGCTGTGTTGGCAGAGCGGGATGATGCTTATCCGTGTTTGGTCACGATTTTTCATAGTCATCAGCCCACAATACCAGCCCTCTGCCTCCCTGGCCTTGCAAAAAGCTTGCACACAGGCCTTTTTGGGGCTGCATCACCCAAACCACCCGTGCTGAGTGGACACCAAGCCCACCCCACGTGTTGGGTGCTGACCAGAGGCTGCACGGCAGCATCCCGTCCCTGTCTGCCCAGGGGGACATCCTGCCACCTGGTTCCACCCAGCGCAGGCAGGGGCAGCTCCGTCCTGCTCTCCTTCTTTTCCTCCTCCTCCTTCTCCTCCTCCTCTCTTCCTCCTCTGCCTCCTCCTCTTCTTCCTCTTCATCCTCCTCCTCTTCCTCNCTGCCGAGCCGAGCCCTGTTGTGCCGTGTCGTGCCGCCGTACCGAGCCGTGCCGGGCCGCATCGCACCGCACCGCACCCTGCCGCGCCGCCCGCACCTGCTGCGCCACCGCACCGCACCAGGCAAGTGCCCGGGAGACGCGAGCGGGGCCAGCCCAGCCGCCGGCCGGTGCGGGTGCGGGGTGCGGGTCCGCAGGCCAGGGAGTGCTGGGTTTGGGCGCCGCGTCCGCGGGCAGGATCCGGAAAGCTGGATCGTGCTGCTGGGTGCGGGTGCTGCGTGCACCGGGAAGAGAGCTGGGGCTCGGTGCTGAGTCCACAGGCGGGGTCTGGGGTGCTGGGTGCGGGTGTTGAGTCCCTTGGTAAGGCCAGGGGTGCTGGTCCGGGTCTGCAGGCGGGCTTTAGGGTGCTAGATCCAGGTGCTGAGTCTGCGGGCAGGATCTGGGGTGCTGGGTACGGGTGCTGTGCACACAAGCAGGGTCAGGGGTTCTGAGTCTTGGTTCGAGTGCACAGGAACATTAGCGGTGCTGGGTCCAGGTGCTGAATCCAAGGCAGGGTTGGGGGTGTTGGATGTGGAGTGCTGGGTCTCAGTCCAGGTCCACAGGCAGGATTGGAGGTGCTGTGTTTGCGTGCTCAGGTGCTGCGTTGGGGTGCTGAGTCCACAGGCAGAATCTGCGGTGCTGGATTTGGGGTGTTGGGTCAGGGTCCCTTGGTAGGACTTAAGGTGCGGTGTCTGGGTCTGCAGGCAGGGTTTGCAGTGCTGTATCTGGGTTCTGAGTCTGTAGGCAAGGTCTCAGTTCAGGGTTGTGGGTTTGGGATGCTGGGTCTTGGTACGGTTCCACAGGCAGGATTGGGGGTGTTGGGTCTGCATACTTGAGTGCTGGGTCTGGGTTCTGAGTCCACAGGCAGAATCTGGGGTAGTGGATCCGGATGCTGAGTCCACAGGCAGGATCTGGGGTTCTGGGGGTGAGTGCTGCATGCACAGGTAGGGTCCGGAGAAAGAGGAGCAGGGTTCTGACCTGCAGAGGTTGAAGTTGATGCCTTGGAGAAAAAAAAGGGGGCAGAGCCTTGGAGACAGGATGGAGAGGGGTTCAGCGTAGGTCTGATGCAGAGTGAGGATTTGGGGGTTATGAGCGTGAGGGAAGGTGGGATGTGCTGGATCTGGTGGCCATGCAGGAAGTTTTCTCTGAGGACGGTTTGGGGTGTGGGGTGAGATGGGGCTGTGGGACCTGGGTAGGAGTGATGGGGAGACATGCTGAGGGTATGAGGGAACACGATGATGAGAATTGCAGACAGACAGGGAACTAGCTCCAGGAGGAGAGAGCTGGATACAGCCCTTCCCTTCCCCAGCCAGCTAGGGGGATCACAGGTCTGCAGGGAAGGTGACTGCTGGGGAGACTGAGTGTTACCTGGGGGCAGCTGGTGTTTCAGGTGTCTGGGACAAGATACAAAACCCGTGCAGGTGGTGCAGTGCAATCCCTGTCCTCCTCTGCTTCCTTTTGGGAATCAGGGGGTGGTCATAGAATGTGGCTTGTCTGAGCCTTGGGACTCATCTCCTTGGGACTCCTTGGGATTCATCTCCTTGGGTTGCATTGCTGTGGGGGCTGCAGATGCCCCTGGGTGAAGCAGGCCAGCTTATGCTGGGGGCTCCTCTGCATTGGGGTTGAGCTGCATCTCTGTGCCAGTCCGAGGGTTAGAAGGTACCTGCTGTGCAGCCAGGCAGCTCTAGGATTTGGGGCTCTAGTTTCCCTTTCCATCTGTACCCACGTGGGCCAGTGACTTGCCCCTGGCCTTTAAAACTGAGAGTATGAAGTGGGAGGGGGAACCATGATAAGGCTCTTCAGGTGCCAAGAAAAACAGTCTCTAAAGACAAAGAGGCTTACCAAAATGGATGAGGAGTACAGATTCGCTCAGATGTAGGGAAATTATTAATAACAACAGCGGTGGTTTTGGTGCTAGTTGTCCTGCCACTGTGGGCTCCGGCTGCTTTGCCTCCCCCTGCGGCGGGCACAGGCTGGGCCCCCTCCCCCCCCCAACCCCAAACCTGGGCAGGATGACTGTGACGGCCGCTGCGATGGTGCCCCGCAGGACAAGTCTCTCCTTCCTCTCTGTTTGGCCAGGCTTGCTCTGCCCAGAGGGATGAGGGGCAGGGAGCTGCCCCCAGCAGGAAAGATCTCTATCATGACTTTGTTTTTGTGTTGCAACCTAAGGGGAACAAAAAATCCCAAACCCCAACACCCTTTCGGTTCCTGCAGATGAGGCTTTGTGTTGTAGGTTTGTTCTCCCCCCCTGCCTTTTCCAACATCCATTTGAACCTTTCGCCACTTTACCCACCAGGAATGCAGAGGGTTTGCCGGAGCTGGGAGGTTTATTCAGCAAATCTGGCAGGTCATGGGCCGGGAAAAAGCATCCAGGTGTGCTCAGAAGGGCTGGCGAGGGGCGCTCCGCCGGCAACCTGTGCAGGAGGGCAGCAGTGGGTGCAGTGCAGACGTGGTGCCAGCCTCGCCTGGCCGCGTGTGGGGAATTTCCCTCTCTGTGCTTGCCCGCCGGCTCTGCTTGGCATCTTGACGAGACCTGTTGGGAAGCGGCTCATGTGATGGGCGGTTTTGTGGCGGGGGCGGGGGGAGCCTGTCCCGGGCGACCTGCTGCCTCTTGGAGGGGAGGGGATGATGCCCCCAGAGCTTTTTATGTATCCTGGCTGCGAAAGCCCCCTTCCCTCCCCCTTCCCCCCCGGCAGTGGTGCGGCGCCTGTTCCTGTTCGAAGGTGAGAGCTCCCTGCCGGGCTGGCGCTTCAAGAGGAAGCGCTGCTGCCGTCATCCCTCCCCGCCTGGCTGTGCCACCAGCTCCTGGTGATTTACAGGCATGAGAGCTTCGCAATAGCAAGGTCATCACCAAATCCACCCCTCCTTCTTCCCGAGGCCCGAGCTCTGCTGTTTGGAGATGAAGGAGGATGAGGATTTCAGGTACCATGCTGCCGACTGGTGCGGGGGCCGGGATGCAGCTTGTCGATGTGCTCCGGGTTCTGCTTTTCTTGTTGCTTAAAAGCTCCCTCCAGGTACAATGCCTCCTCCGTTACCCGATGGAGGGCTCTTGTTTGCCTGCTGCAGAGCCCGGCCCATGTAAATAACGCGGGGATCAGGTTTTGGCACAGAAAAGCTGGTGGTATGCAAACGACTGTGGGAAAGGCCAGATACTACTGCTTTGTGCTGTGCAGTTTTGAATGCAAAGTTGAATATCAAAATTGGTTTTGACCCCATATTGAAGCTTTGTTGGAGGAAAAGTGAAAGAAACAAGAAGAGGTTGATGAAGCTGGAAGCCCTAAAACTGCTCCCATCATCTGGTTTTGCTGGATGTTGGAAAAGAAAACAGTTTATCTTTGGAATAAATAAAAGGCAGAGGGGTAGACTTACAGCAGAAAGCCCCACATTCACGCCAGACAAGCTGGGTTGTGCCCCACCTCTTGCCCCCACTTCCAAGGTTGTGTGTGATTTCTGAGCCTCTGTTTCCCCTTGGGAAAGCCCCGCACCACTCCAGCGGTGGGAACCCCAGGCATTGCCAGGAAATGTCTTTGAAACTCAAACCTGGCTTTGGAAAAAAAACTGGAAGACAAACCAGCTCTAAACAAACACCCAAGTTAATTCCGTGTCTTGCATTGTATGAGCCCAGTGAAATGAAACACAGTGCAGCCATAGGGACGAGCAAATGCGTTCAGATGCCTCAAAAAGCCCTGAAATCTGCTGGCTTTGAGTTGTCCTTTTACATTTAAGGTTGGGATTTTGCTCTCATTTTCTTTCTAATTGTTCCTGGGAGTTTAATTCTACAATTATTTTGCTGCTTCTGCCGAGGAGACAATGTGCTTTAGCCACAAAGCCTTTGAAGGCTGAATTGCAGATTGCATACAGCACTGAGACACTTGGACGCAGATGCCCCCTCGCTGGGAGAATTTGCTGTGATGTGGAGGGCTGTCTGTCTGTCTGTCCGTCCAGGCTGCTGGCAAGTAGTGAAACTTGTCATGCTGCAAATCAGGCAGGAAAGGATAGAAGATGTTGGGGTTTGGGGTGATGTTGTTAGCATTGAGCCTGCGTCTTCCTCACAGTGGAGGAGGTGGGACTCCCAGGGATGTGCACCCCACATACTGGGGCTTGGTGGGCACATTCTGCCCCCCCCATGGCCTGGGTGTGGAAGTGTGCTGGTGGTGGATGAAGTCAGAGCCAGGCCACTGAGTCTCGGCAGCATTTGCTTTCACTTCCCATTTCCTGCACAACTCCCTGCTGGGCTCTCAGGTGCTCCTGCGCTGCGGGGTCACCCCAGGGCTCTGTTGGAGGCTTTCCACAGGGGGGATATGGGCTGTAAAGGAGGGAAAAGCCATGGGGACTCTGTCTTCACTGCTGTCTTGCAAGAGCCAAATGGCCTCCAGCACGTGGGGAATTGCTCCTGTGAGGGGAGATTTGCTGCTCTGTCTGGGGGTTCTGCATCTAATCTGGCTGTGGCATCCCTTAGTGCTCTTGGTCCCACCATTGAGCTGCAAGGTTTTGCCCTTCAGCCTCCTCTCCTACCCTTCCCTCCCAGGCCAGCTCTGAGCAAGGTTTCTGGAGCTAGTCAAGGAACTGTTTCAACTAACAGCTGGTGTTGGTGGGTTTTCAATTAGGGTGGGCAGTGGAGGAGTGCTCTGTTCTGCCATGTTGGGCACTGTGCTCTTGCCATCTGCTTGTGGCATGTCAGGAGCAGCTGAAGTGGAGCCATCCCTGTGCCTGGCAGGGATGGCTTTAGGCAGGTGATGCCTGCCCATGGCACAGGCCGGAGCAGCTTGCTTTGTTTTCTCAGTTGGATTTTTTGGGATGGGTTTGGATGGGAGTGGCTGGAGAACGGTCATGGGGACAGGCTCCGTTGCTGCCTGGCTGCCTGGCAGCCTCTTTGAACCTCCTGCTCCACATCAGACTCGACCTGATGGAGGAGAGGAACAAGTTCTTGTGAGATTAGTGAAAACAGGGAGCCTGGAAGAAGCTAACACACCCTGATCCCTGCAGCCATGCAGAGGAGACACCATGACTGGTCCCTGCCCCTTGTTGGGTAGGCAGCAGTCCCCCAGAGGAATGCTGCAGGAGGATGTGGTGCTAGGGGCCAGCAGGGCGAATCTGTCAGAAAGTGGGCTGGTTTTAGTTTTATTGCTGAGGGATCAGTTTGTCTTTTCAGGGTTGTTCAGATGTCTGGCTCCCATTGGCACTGGTGCCCCTTACACTGGCCCACATCCCTGACTGTCCCACTCATTCTCCCATCCATCACTTTGCTCCTTCATGTGTCTCCCCTGCAGTGACGTTGCTGGGGTCAGAGCTGGGTGCTCTCCTCTGCTGGATGTGCTGGGCTCTGCTGATGCCAGATGGGGGCTGTGCTGTGGAAATTCGGAGCCCGTTCCCATGGCCTGGAGCGAGCCACCCGCCTCCCTGGCTCCATGACGGCTGTGCTGTGCGTGGGGGCTTAGCGCAGGGAGCACGGCAGGATGCTCCATGAGAAGAGCTGATGTTTCAGCTCTTCCTCCCCTCCTCTGTGCCCAAATCCCAAATTTGGGTAAAGGAGAGATATGTCTGCTTCCTGAATAGCGGAAACTCTAGTGTGTGTCTGCTGAAGCACCTCAGGGTCAAGCATGGTTTTGTTTAAAGAAAGCAACTAAAATAAACCCAGCGAGGGGCTCCCAGGAGGTCACTGTGCTCCTTCCCTCCCCGACCCAGCATGGATCCCCTCTTCCTGGAGGGCTTTCAGCAAGTTCACATTTTTTTCTCGCTGTTGTTGACAAAAATCCTGACTGGTTGAGAAATATCTGTGCAGCAGCGCCAGCCCAGTCCCACGGGTCAAATCCTGCCCCTGCAAATCTGTGCCGGGAACAGTGGCTCGTCTCAGGCTGGCCTTCGGAGATGCTGCAGGGCAACCCAGGCGTGAGGCCATGAGCAAGCCCCTTAATGGATGGATGGATGGACAGATGGACACCACTGGTTTGAGGTGGATCTGATGTTTTATCATTTGCTGGTTGGTCTCTGCAGCAGAAGCAAAGTGCTGGAAGTTCGTCAAGGGCTGAATTAAAGTTGCCTGGCAACCTCCATCCCGTCTCCTCTTCCTGCATCTCGCAGGATTTCCCACCCAAGGTCTGCCGCCTCCGGGAAAGAAGGGCCCAAAACGCATTGCGCTTGCAGCCAGGCTGGTGCCAGGCTTGTCTCCCATCCCTGGATGGCTCCTTTCCCATAACTCAGTGGCTGTTCCCACGCCTGGGAGCTCTCCCCATCTCGTCCCCTGGGGCTGGTGCCTTTCCCCCCACCCGCACGAGGAACGAGTTGGGCTGTTTTGGCTGAACCTGAGGGCAATTCATGTGGGTCCCTAGGGGGAGGTAAAACAGTGCAGGGATGGTGGGAATGTGGCAGGGGGAGTGAGTGATGGGGGAGCCAAGGGGGCTGTGAGGGCACGTGCCATGGTTGGCCCCAGTGAGTAAAGCTGAGTCAGCTACACAGGGTTTGGAATGGGCTGGGCTGCAGTCCCTGATGGGGGTTTTGTTAAGGCTGCTTTGCAACCCCATAACCTGTAGGTGACCTCCTGGACATGTCTGGCTCCCACTGGGAAGCCAGCAGTGCTTGCTTGTAGTAGTCTATGATGCTAAGGGGAGCAGCCCATGAGAGGGGAGAAGTGTCCAGCAGCCATTCTTGGAGCTTACTTGGGCTTTAGTAGATCTTTGTGGAGCAACCAGAAGCTGTTTAGGGAGTGGTGGGATGGGAAAGACTCTTATCCCACTCTGCAAATCTCTGTCCTGCCATCCAGAATGGATGCTGAGGGTAAGCTGGAGAAGTGCTGCTCCCACCCAGCATTTCCACTCTTTCTCCTGAGTTCCTTTGAAATTAAAAAGCTGACATAATTTTTAGCTGTTCTGCCAAGGAAACAGCCATGGGGGGCCCATAAGACCCCGTCTGAGGTTTCTCCAGCTTCCCTGCACTGCAGCTTGCAAACTGCTTTTGCTCCCAGGTTTTGCTGCCTTTTGACTTTGGGGACCATGGAGCAGCAGGAAGGGGCCACCATGTCCTGCAGAAGCTCCTGGTGCAATGGCTTTCGAGGCGTGTCGCAGCGTTGGCTGGTTCCTTTGGCCGGTTTCTTAGGCCGGATCCACGTTGGCGAGACCTGCCACCGTGAAATTCACTCATCAAAAGCTTTTTACTCCTCTGGAGACGCTGGTCATGGGGTTTTTAAGGAGGTGCCGGCTGGGCCAGCCCGTTTGGGTGTGCTGTGCCGGCTGGCCACCGGTGGGAGGCTGATGCCGGCACAGTCATGCTCACACAGCTTCCGTCGTGACCCAGTAAACCCAGTCAGACCTGACCGGGGCTCGCTCGCTCCCCTGCGCGCTCACCCACGCTGGCACGCCTCCGCCACCCTGCTGCTTTCCTGGTGTTCCCAAGGGACCAGCAAACCCACTCCACCCGTGAGAGATGGTGCTTGGGTCTGGCTCCGCGCTGGGAGCTGCAGCTGAATCCTGTAGAAGTACTGATAGCCAGCGGTAGGAGGGTGAGCTTTTGCCTCCATGGATGTTACATGCTGTGATTAAAGCACTGGTTCCGGGCTTCATCCCTCTCCGGGGGTCCGTCAGCCCCCAGGCTGTGTCCTGCTTCCACCATCCTCCTTCAGTGTCGCCAGCCGGGGTGAGAGCTGAGGTCGGATTTCAGGTCCTATGTCGGCCCCCGCTGTTCTGGGAAGTAGGTGAGGTGCCAAGGGGCTTGGGAGCTCACTCCTGGGGGTGGGCTGGGCTCTTCTGGGCAGTGTTTCTCTTAAACCCCTGGTTTCATTGGAGCTGCTACTGCTTTTCAGCCTCTCCCTCTCCCCTCTTTGTTTCCCTCCCCTAGAAAAAACTGTGACTTTTCTGTTTCCAGCTTTTCCTGATTTCCCATTGAAGTGCTGCACTTGAGCAACCCAGCTGCCCCCAGAGCTACCAGTGTGCCCCATGGACCAAGACCTCCTCTGCTTCCTGCCTGGGCCCTTGGCTTCACCCTGAGCTTAGAACTTGCATCCTGACAAGGGGGAAATGATGGGTTTTTGGGGGTGTTTGGTGTGAGTGCAGCCCGGGGTGATGACCTGAGGGGAGCCAAGGATGGTTTCAGTTCCTTCTTGCTCTTTCTCCCGCATCCTAGGTATGAGACATAAAAACTTGAAAATAAAAAAAATAGGGAAGCTTGGAACAGCCCTTTCCTTTGAGTAAAATATTAACTGGCTCTTACAACGTAACTGATTAAATGTTCTTTAGGACAAAGTTACATCTGATCTTGGGCAAAGGAGTCTTTGGAAATGGGTGTAGCTGCTTCTCTGAAAAAGCAGAGGAGCCCAGCCCTGGCAGCATGGGAGGCTGCTGCCCCCTGCCTGACTAGGAATCCTGCACAGCCCCCCAGCTTAATTTATTATTTTTGTTTTCCTCCTCCTGTGCTGGCTCAGTGCTCTCGATGGTTAAATGTTAGCCGGGTCTGGCTCGCAGCACAGTGCTTGCCCTGCGATAAGCACCGTCCCTGCCTCCCTGCCCAGCCCTGCTCCCAGCTCCAATCCCCATCGCATCAGGAGCCAAGCAGCAAGCAAAGTTCAGGGCTTGTTTGTCCAGGGCAGATAGGGTGAGGACGCCTGGTAGCATGTAGGGCTGTTATTTGTTTATTAGAGATCATTGTTTGCCTTGTCATAAGAAGGTTTATACTCCCCTCTACCTTCCCATCCCAAGTCCAGCAGCTCTTGTGGCTTATGCGTGATTCCAGGCTTGTGTCCCTGTGCAGAGTCCTGGCCAGGGGCTTTGGTGCTCCAGGTATGACTCCACCACTTGGTTTGCCCACAAAGCCTGGTGGGTTTGCCTCATGCTAGACATGGCGTCACCAAAACAACTGCTTTCTCATTGACCTCCGTCTGCACTCACTTGCCTTGCGTTGTCCTTCCAGGCCCGTTGTTCATGGGCAGACCCTTGGTCTGGACAGGGCTTGTCCCAGAAACAGGAGTTACATGGAGGGAGGATGCTCCGGGATCTGCTCTCCATGGGAATCAGTGTCACAGGCAGCACCCTGCCTGCAACCAGGGTGGGGTGCTCTTTGGGCACTCTGTACTTGTCTGGTTCCTGGGGGGGCAGTGAGGGAGCAGGGGGACACATTTCCCATCTGCCCCATTCCTAAAATGCTCTGGGGCAGTGGCCAGTGCAGGTGTGACGTCTGGGTCTGAACCCACTTTGATGCAAGCTCCAGAACTATGACTGAATTCACATCCAGCCCCTTGCTTCTCCTTTTTGGCTCTAAAGCCCTTTTCACTTTGGTTTCACATTAGTTTTACTTCCCCTTTACCTGAGACACAGCAAAGTATTTGCTTCAGGGAAATCGTCTGCACTGAGCTTGTTTGAGCAGCTTCTCTAGCTGGGTGTTTGGTTTGTATATATATATTTATATTTTATATTTATATTTTATATTTATATTGATAAATATATGTATTTATTTATAAGCCCCATAGCAAACATATAGGTGCTTGTTGCTTCTGGGGAGCTCTCTGTCTCAGAGATACGCAATTGTCTTTTAATGCCTGCAAGATGAACTGGTGGCTTTGCTCAGTGCAGCTGGGAGAGGTGGGGGCTTATTTGTGAGGAATCAAAAATGCATGAAAGTGAGAGCCAAAGTAGTTGCTGAGCTTAGGATGAAAGAGAAACTGAAATCTCGTTGAAAAACACTTGGGGGAAAAACTGTTTCCGCTTGAAAAGACTTGATGGAGGTGCCAAATAGTTCTTGTATGGGTTTTTCTTCACCTTGCATTGCTGCATGCCTGAAGCATCCTTCCCCATGCCTTTGTCCTCAGGAGTCTCATCATTTCAGGAGAGGCAAAACCGGGGACAAGTATCTTGCATGGCAGGAGATGGCCAGCGGGGCTTTTGAGAAGGAATGGAGACCTTGGACTCCCCAGAACCCCCACTGCCCATCCTGCTGCAGCCACTCTGGGGAGCGGGACTTGGGGTACCCAAGTGTACCAATGACTCACAGAGGTGCTTGCTTTTGGGGGACAAACGTGCCTTCTGTTTGGGTGTGAAATGCAGTGGGGATTAAGCTGGCTGTGCCAAAGCATATCCTTCTGTCAGGGGGAGCTGTAGGAACAGAAGGCTGGGAGCAAAGGAGGGAGTGGCCTGGAGGAGACCTGGAGGAAAAAGAGTCTCTGAGCAGCTGACCCACGCACTCAGTGATTGCCCCCACTGTGACAGAAGGGAGGGAGGTCATCCTCAGGGGTATGCTGCAGGGGGTCCCTCCACTCCACTTCCCTTCCATGGCCTGTGCTGGCTGCAGGTTCAATGCCTTGTGCCATGCCTTTGTTTCCCCTTTGGCTAATGAGGGTTTGTTTTTCCCTGAAGCTGTCCCTGGTATGAGGCCGTGCCTGGTCAAGCATCCATGCATCTATGCAGCTGGCTGCTTCTCAAGCCAGCTTGCTTGTGAGGTGCTGGGACAGCAAGAGTGTCTGACCTGGTGTTCTGTGTTTCAGGAGGGTTTGGTGGCCAGCCCTGTCCCAGGGAGCTGGAGAGCCTGTCCCGAGGATCAGCTGTGCCAGCCTGCTGGCAGTGGCTGGTGCAGCTGTCCTTGCCACAAGAGCAGGAAGATGAATGGAGGTACGGCACATCTCATGACGACTCTCGTCATGGCAGTGGTGGCAGCAATGGGATACCCATCACGGCGGTCTGCCACTGACCTGGATGCCACTCCTAGGACAACAGTCACCTTTGATGGTAAGGGGGTGTGGGTCCTGGTGACAGCAGTGAGGTTTGAGATCTTGCTGGCACTGGCCTTGGTGCATTGTGACTGCATCTAGTCTTTGCCACCCCCCTGTGCTCCAGAAATCAGAGCCCACATGGCTGTCTGGCACTGGGTGCCCCAAGTCATTTCCCCAAAAGCCAGAGGGGGACAAGGACATGCAGGGAGCCAGCCTTGGCCAGCCCCTGGCCCTGCCCAGCAACCCTTGTCCTGAGCTGGGCATCACACCGTGGCTGGGCTCCTATGGCCCAAATAGTTGGTAGGGAGCTTTCTTCCTGATTTTCTCTAATTGCCACTGGACTTTTGACGTCCAATCTCTGTGTTGTCAGTGAGCTCAGAAGTGTCGTCCCTTGGGCATCCACACAACTTCATTGACTTTGTTAGCGAAGCTCAACTCAACAATCGATGGTGGGGGAGAGTTTCATTAGCAGCTAGGGTGCACTTTTTTCTCCAGGCAATGCCTCCTTTTTTGGTGGGTGGTAGTAATTACCTTTGCAGCTACCTCCAGGGTCCCAAGCCACATGGGATTTTCTCTTGCTGCTGTGGGAGGGTCCAAGTCTTGTTTGGGGTCCCCATGGCCAGGGCTGAGTCCCACCTCACAATTCTCAGCACCTCAAATTGGGTGGTTTCTTTGGCTTTGTGGGCAGGAGTGCCCAGCCTCACTGCAGAAGCCCTCCTCTTGCATAGCAGTTTTGTTTCAGGTTTTTTTTATCCTTCCCTTTGGGCTGGCTGGGCTCAGTTCAGAGCCCTGGTCACTGCCGGCATGTTTTTGCATCCTTCAGCAATTCCCCGAACACCATGGCAAATCCATGCTGGGCATGGATATCACAACTCCCACTCCTGAGCTGTGCTTTAATTAGTGGGGAGAAATTTCTGCAGTGAGCCTGAGCCCAATTAGTGCCTTTTGCCTCCTACCAAGCCTCCTCTCTTCCTTTCCTCCTGCTGTAACTGCTGGCACCGAGCACTGTCTACCTGATAACCTCAGCGGGTGCCTTCCCGCCCACTTCCAGCTCCGTCCTCTTGTCTTTTCCCAGTGGCTTGTGCTGTGCCTGCCCCGGGGTCCCTCCTCAGACCCCTGTTCCCTTTGCAGAGCTGTTGAGCGTCCGTCGCTTCAACGCACACACCCTCAACTACAGCACCGTGCTGCTGGAGGACGACCGGGGCATCCTCTACGTGGGCGCCAGGGGAGCCATCTTCGCCCTCAACTCCAGTGACGTGGCCGACGGCTCCCACCGCACGGTGAGCCTGGCCTCTGCCTGCTGCTGGCTGGTTGTCCTCTCCTGTCTCACGCTGCCTGATCCCTGCCTGAATCATGGCTACTTTTTATTTCTGCTCATCCTCCCGCATTCCATCTCAGGTCTTACCTGAAGGGAATGTCTCCAGGTCTGTCCCCAGATCTCTTGTGGACTCCTGGTGCTTCTCCCCAGCCAGGCAGTGTGGGAAGAGAAGTGGGAGACATCCCCAAGCTCAGAGCTGCCTGCTTCAGGGACACCCCAGCAGAACAAGGGGCAGGGGGGGAATTGTACACCTTTGCTCCCCAGGGAGGGACTCTCCAAAATCCTCTAGGCTCCTACAGGTGCTCTGGGGTGTCTGCTCATTGGTTGGGGGGTGGGACCACTCTCAACCTGGGCTGGTTGGGTGTGTGCAGGGTGTCATCTTGTGTTCTGAGGAACCGTACCCTCTCGAAATAAAAGAGGATTTTATAATTTCTGATGGCTCTGATAGATGCTGGAGCCTGCAGAGATAGGGGACCACACAGCAATGGGGATCACACAATAGCATGCTCTCTTCCCCTTGTAGATCCACTGGGAAGCCTCCCCGGAAAAGCAGATGGACTGCCAGCAGAAGGGCAAAAACAACAAGGTAGAGCCAGTGGGTGGGTGCTGGGGGGGCTGCTGTTGCTTTCCCTGGCTTGTAATGCCTGTACTCCCCCTCCACAGACCGAGTGCTTCAACCACGTGCGGTTTCTGCAGCGTCTGAACAGCACCCACCTCTACGCCTGCGGGACCTACGCCTTCCACCCGCTCTGTGCTGCCATCGTGAGTACTGCTCAGCCCCACAGCTGTCACCTGTTCCCTGCCACCATGTCACCCTGGGGAGGTGCAGCCCCCTATCCTCTCCTACCATCTCATCCCGCAGCCCCACCCCCTTTCTGTCCCTGTCTCAGCCCCTCCCTCGCTTGCGGGGAAGGCAAGTGATCCCGAGGCTAGCCTAAGTATGTTTGAGGATGCGGCCACCACAATGCAGATGCCCAAAGTCCCCACCCCAGCACTGGGGTTGGACTCTGACCCCATAATGAGAGGGCTGGGGGTGGATTGGTGCTGTGGAGGGCACACGTGGGCTCAGCAGGATGGACTGTGCCAGCCCTGGAGCTTGCTGGTCCCCAGCACCTGCTATTGCAGGGTCTCTTCTCAAAGCAGGGACTGCAGAATGGCTGATAGCCAGTCATAAGCATGCCCAGGACGGGTGACAGTGGTGGGGCTGATTCAGGGATTTCCTGGGACAGGCTGGGAGTTCCCACATGGCTGTGACTCAGGGCAGAGTGTCCAAGAGCAGCCTTGTTCACTGGCAGATGGGACTTTGACCCCCTTTCAGTAGCTTCTTGAGTCAGTAGAGACTTAATTGCCCCACCTCCCTCCTTGAGTTGGGTGGGGAAGGGGGTCTGGGGCCATGTCCCCAGTGTGTTCAGGGAGCCCTGGAGAGGCTATGCTCATTCCCATGGCTGTGCTGCTGGTCCGGTTTGGCCATCGCACATACTGGAAATCAGGCGGAGGAGCTGCCAAGCTGGAAGGGCCCCATCATTATTTGACATGCTTTGAACTGCAAACCCCAAAGAAAATAACTCCTGCCCTGACAGGGACAGCACCTGGGGCAGCCCAGCCCAGCTGAGCAGTGTCTGCCAGCCAGGCACAGCCTGGGAACATTGGCTGCACTGACTGGCTCATGCCCAGTGCCCACACAATGCCGAAGTGGGGTGCCGGGGCTCCTGTCCCCCCCAGAGCCCTCTTCCTGCTCTTGGCTGGAGGCTCTGGCTGTTCGTGTGGTTTCTAACGAGCTGGAGGGTGTGGGGGGTGTTTGTCTTGCCTGGACAAGGGCATGGCTGTGGGCATTGCTTTGTCCCTGCTAGCAGCCTCTGCAAAGAGCGTGAGGCTGGCAGGTGAGGCGGGTCTGTCCCCTCCTGTTTAGTCAGGTTCCCTTTCCCCCTCAAGGATGCCAACAGGTTCGTGTTGCCGTCCCACTTTGAGGAAGGCAAGGAGAAGTGCCCATACGACCCTGCCCGTGGCTACACTGGCCTCATTGTGGGTAAGTGGCACATTTCCAGGGCTTGTGGGGACATGTGGGATGCCAACAAACCCTGGCCCCATGCCCAACACCCCTGCAGGAGGTACTGCCCAGGTAGGCCCTGTGTGCAGGGGCCTTACCAAGCCAGGACTTGATCCTCTTCTGCCTCATCTGCCTGGGGCATGGGGATGCTGGTGGCCTGTGGGGCTGTCCCCAGCATGCAGGGCCATGCTGATGGGTACCTGCCCTGCTCAGATGGTGGCTTGTACACGGCCACGCGCTACGAGTTTCGGAGCCTCCCTGACATTCGAAGGAACCTGCACCAGCGACCACTGAAGACAGAGGAGTCCCCACTGCACTGGCTAAATGGTGAGATGTCCGTGTCCCCCCCAGTCCTGTGACCAGCATCGTGGGCTGTGGGATGCTTTGGAGAGTGTGAAGCAGGGGTGGGGAGTGGCCCTGGAATCCTGTGTGGTTTGCAATGAGAGGAAATCGAGGCAGGGACGGATTCCCCATTCTGTGGTTGGTCCCCAATCTCCACTTTTTGTTCTGTGTCCCCAGATGCCGAGTTCGTGGCATCTGTGCTGGTCCGGGAGAGCAGGGACAGCCCTGTAGGTGATGATGACAAAATCTACTACTTCTTCATGGAGAGGGCGGGAGAGGAGACCACATCCTTCTTTGACAAGAGTCACGTGGCCCGCGTGGCCCGGGTTGCCCGTGTCTGCAAGGTAGGCATGTTCCCAGCCATAGGGAGCCAAGCACTGCTCCTCTTGGTGCAGGGCTGCCTCCATCTTGGGGGGAAACTGAGGCATGGGTAGAGGGGAATGCACCCCCCCACCAGCCTGTGCAAAAATGTGCCCTGCACCCTCCCAGAGTGATGTGGGGGGGAAGAAGATCCTTCAGCGCAAGTGGACGTCCTTCATGAAGGCGCGCCTGGTCTGCTACATCCCCTACTACGAGGTGCTGCGCAGCGTCTACAGCCTGGATGGGGGTGCCTGGGCCAGCACTGTCTTCTATGCTGCCTTCACACTGTCAGCGCAGTGGTGAGTGGGGCAGTAGCCAAAACAACTGGGGCTACAAGTCTACAGCACGGAGGGGGAACCAGAGATGCTTGAGGGGATACACAGGCATGTGCTGCACACCTGTGGGTGCATTAGTTGGGAGCAGCCATGTGTATGTCCAGACTCAGGTGAGGTTCTGCCCCTCAGGAGGACCATGGAGGCCTCGGCTGTGTGCCGCTACAGCATCTCAGCAGTGCAGCATGCCTTTGAGGGCCCCTACATGGAGTACCAGGACTCGGCTCGCAAGTGGGCCCGCTATGATGGTGCGGTGCCTGAGCCCCGGCCCGGCTCTGTGAGTGCCTGGGGGTGCAGAGCAGGGGGGGCACGGGGCAGCCACATTCCCCTCTGACCCCCGTCTCCCCTGAGCAGTGCATCACGGACCACTTCCGCAGGAAGGGCTACAACTCCTCGCAGGACTTGCCCAACAGTGTCCTGGACTTTATCAAGCTGCACCCGCTCATGTTTGAGGAGGTGAAGCCGACTGGCGGGGAGCCGCTCCTGGTGAAGAAGAGCGTGGCGTACAGCCAGCTGGCCGTGGACAGAGTGCAGGCCCTGGATGGCCGCTCCTATGATGTGCTTTTCATGGGGACAGGTGAGTGTGGGATGAGTTTGCCAGGTCTGTGCTGGACAGGTGGCACACCACACACTCCCTCCTGAACCCCCTGCTCTGCTCTCCAGGAGACGGCTGGATTCACAAGGCTGTGGTGGTGGGCTCTGGCATCCACATTGTGGAGGAGGTGCAGGTGTTCAGGGACCTGCAGCCCGTGGAGAGCCTGGTGATCTCTCATGCCCAGGTGAGGGAGTAGAAGTAGGAGGACACCACACAAGGGGCATGCTTATGCTGTGAAGCTGCCATTGGGCTGTTTGGGGGGATGGGGGGACATGACTCCTGGGTCAGCCCAGCTTGGGATATGTGCTGGAGTGCAGCAGGGCAGCCTGGCCCCCTTGCCAGCTGCACCCATCGGTACTGACTGCGACCTGGGGCTCCTCTCGTGCATCCCCATCAAGGGAGAGCTCTGCTGGGGGGATCTCTGGGCACCATGGGGCACCCCATAGCCCAGCAACATCACACCAGATCAATGCTGAGCCAGCCCTTTCCCCATCAGAGGAGCCTGTATGTGGGGGCAGCCAGTGGGATCGTGCAGGTGCCCCTGGCCACCTGCACCAGGTACACCTCCTGCTACGACTGCATCCTCGCCCGGGACCCTTACTGCGCTTGGGATGGCAGGGCCTGCCGTGCCACCGCCACCACAAACAGGTAGGGATGGGCTGCCTGTCCCCAGCCGGGTCCCCACGAGCCTTCCACCTGCCCCATCCTCTGCTGTTGTGTGTCACCCCATGGCACAGTCATCCCAGAGCCACGCCCAAAGGTCTGGCCAGTATCTGGTGGTGGGTCTCATAAAGGGTGGGCTCAGCTGAGGCTGTATGGCTGAACTCCCCATGCCTTGCAGCACAGGGCTGGTGCAGGACATTCAGAGTGGCAACAAGGGATGCCGGAGCATCTCCGGGCGAGGTGAGTCTGCCACCCCTCACGACCATGAGGATGCTGGTGTCCAGCGTCCCTTAGGGTGGCCAGGACAGGTGTGAGGCGGTGTGTGTCCCCACAGGCTCCCTGCCATGGAAGAACCGGACAGTGCTGCAGGGCGACGATGTGCTGCTGCCCTGCGACCAGCGCTCCAACCTGGCCCGAGCTGTGTGGCTGCTCAATGGCAGTGAGGTGCTGGGCATGGGGCAGGACCGGCTGCGCGTGGGGGTGGATGGGCTGCTGGTGACAGACACACTGCCCCAGCACAGTGGCGAGTACCGCTGCTACGGGGAGGAGCGGGGTCTCCAGACACTGTTGGCTGCCTACAGCCTCACTGTGCTGCCCGAGCTACTCCGCAGCTCTACGGCTGCCACCCCACCCCACGCTGCCAGCCAGGCAGCCAACGACATGAAGGTGGCTTACATCTCTGCCATTGTCACCTTGGTGGTGCTCTGTGCCGTGCTCAGCACCGTCCTTCTCTACATGTCCTGCCTGGAGAAGCGCAAGGGCAAGTACGTGCTGGGGGAGCCACGGCCATCCAGCGTGGAGCTGCAGACTGTCTCAGCTAACTGCCTGCGCAAAGGCCACCGGGAGGAGGAGGAGGAGGAGGAAGAGCTCACCTACCCTGATGGCTGCCTGCGGATCATCCCCGGCGAGGCGCCCACAGCTGCCACTTCCCCAGTCAAGGAGTTGCCGGTTGCCGTGCCGCCGCTGCCGCCCCCGCTGCCGGCCGAGCTCACCAACGGCATGGGGGCTCTGCCCAACGTCCTCCGCAAGATGAACGGCAACAGCTACATGCTGCTACAGCAGCAGGAGGAGCCTCTGGTCTCCCCACTCTACAGCGCGTCCTTCACTGAGGAGCTCAGTAAGATTCTGGAGAAGCGGAAACACACGCAGCTGGTGGAGAAGCTGGATGAGAGCTCCGTGTAGGGGCCGGGGAGGGGGGTCCTGCCAGCGGGACCCTCCTCCCCTTCAGCCCCTTCTCCCACCCCTTTGCCAGCAGTGTTACAAGACTCAGGCGAAACTACCTCCTGGATGGCCGGGCCGGGCCGGGCCCAGGCTCAGCCATTCCTTTGGCTTTTACTCACTTTTGAGACTTGCTGTACAGAAAAAAAAAAAAGGCATCTATTTAAATTTGGGAGCTCTATTTATGTATAAAAACCCACCGACGGTGGCCACAAGCTGGAGATAGGAGCTGGCACCTGGCTGAAGGTGGACACAGGGGGGAGGGAGAGTTTCTGTCTCTTCATCCAGGCATGAAAGAGACACTGTCATGGACGCATGGACTCAGCCGGCCTTGCTGTGTGTCCCTCGGCACATGGGAGCTGGACAGCTGCTGAGAGGTGGGTGAGGAGCAGGGAGGGGGCCTGGGGATGCACTGTGCCTGTGCCTCTTGCAAGGTGCAGGATCCCTTTCCGGCATGGGGCTGGGGGGTTTATCCAGCTGCCCGCTCTCAGGCAGGAGAGGGGCAGTGGACACATCTCACATTGTGGGGGCTGGCCTCGGTGGCTGCCAGCATCTGCCCGCTCTCCCACATGTGCCCCCCCAGGGTTTCCTCTCTGGGAGAGAATGGCAAGGGACAGAGACATGGCAAGGAGCTCATGGCCTGAATGCACTGGAGCATCTGGTGAAGGGACATGTGCCCCCTGCAAAGAGGCCACAGGTGAAATCCTGGGCTGGGTGCCCTGGGGAGGTGGCATCCCCAGGTCCTCTGATTCTGACAGGGCTCTGCCCCCTCTCCCCAGGGCT
This sequence comes from Cephalopterus ornatus, assembly GCA_013396775.1. Taxonomy (NCBI): domain Eukaryota; kingdom Metazoa; phylum Chordata; class Aves; order Passeriformes; family Cotingidae; genus Cephalopterus; species Cephalopterus ornatus. The sequence goes on along the minus strand of VZRE01004007.1, from coordinate 1,076,060 downwards.
CTGGATGCAGCAGCAGGCAGCAAGATGCACTAGCAGCAGGACTGGCAGCCACCACATTGCCCTACAGCATGACAAGGGACCAGCGCAGCATCCACATCCCCTTGATGTCTGCAGGTGCCCCTGTGGCCCCAAGCACGTGTTTCTGCCCTCCTGTGTGGTGCTGTTGGAGAGCTGGGTTTCAGGCACAGCCCTGTCACCTGTGGGACAATCCACGGGTGGGGAAACGTCCTCACACAGTGAGGAAGAAGAGCCATGGACAAGGGTCTGCTGGTCTGCCTCCCTCTGGAGCATCCTCCTCTTCATGGCACTTTGCAGGAGCAGCCATGGTCCCTAAATCCCCCCAACTGTTTCTGCTCCTGCCACCTCCTGGGGGAACCTGAGAGACTGGTGACAAAAGCATTTCATATGGTGACACTGGAGAAGCTGTGGAAGGACAGACTTGCTGGGGTGTGTATCCTCTCTTGTGTTCCTTGCTGGCACCTCCATGATCAGGACATTGCCAGCTCAGCCCTGCAGGGGAGACAAGAGGAGGGTGGCAGCCCCTGGGGTCTCTCATAGGCTACAGCCCAGGCCTCCTATTCCAGGAGAGCATTGCTTAGTGGGAAAAGGCAAGAGTTGCACACCTGGCTTCTCCCATCCTGCCCGCACCGTTTTTGCTGCAAGAAGGGCACATGAGCCACCGTGAAGGACCACCCCCACCCCCCAAGGAGGGGCATCACCATGTGTCTGGCACCCCTTGTGCACAGCTCCATATCCCCTTGGCAATAAACACGGCTCTGTCTGGACATAGTGTGGCGGCGCCTCTCTGCAGGCAAGAGAGATGGATGCAGAGGCATAGGGTTGTTGGTGGAAGAGTCTTTATTGGGGCTGCAGGCATGGGCCTTGGACAGTGAGGATGGAGGGTTTGTTGGTGAGGGGGTGCCACTGGCCCTGGACACTGGGATTGTCGGTGTGGAAGGGCTTGCGGATGCGGATGATGTCCAGGCCAGACTGGTTAGCCAGTTTGGTGACCAGCTGCACGATCTCCTCGCTTGTCTTGCTGGCGATGAGCTCCTCTCGCACTGTCCCGTTCACTGCAGCAGAGCGAGGGGGTCAGGCCAGGATCCCCCCACTCTGCAGGCCCTAGGGAGCAGCTGCTGATCCCAATCCCACAGCAGCTGCCCCAGCACCATCTGCGCCGGGCAGAGGTTGCGCAGAGCCAGGGCACAGCAGGGACAGCCCCATCCCCATTCTCTCCCCGTGTCTCCCAGCACTCACAGTACTCTGCCCGCACCAACGGGGCCCCGCCCGAGCGAGGGCTCACGTAGAGAACAACATCGGGGTGCTGCCGAGCAAAGTCCTGCGCTGCCTCCTCCACGAATTGCCTGGGGAACAGGGGGACCGTGAGCCCCAGCCAGAGATGGGGGAGCGTCGTAGCCCCCATCCCACGGCGAAGGTCACAGGCGGGGTCACCCCCCCCATGCCCTGCCCACGGGAGGGGTCACAGCGCAAAAGTTGGGGTGATGCCCCTTGTGCCGGGGCGGAGCTCAGGGGTTACCGGTGCCGCCTTCCAGCCCCTGCCCCGTCTCGCAGGAGGTTCGGGGTCCCACTCCGCCGCTCCGCTGTGGTCATGGGGCTGCAGCCTCGTCCCCTCCCCACGCTGACAGGGCAGGGGGAAGACCCCCCTCGCCAGTTAAGGGGCCACCGGGCTCCCCATTCCCAACCCAGGAAGGCGGGTGTGTGCCTCTGGCGGTACCTGGCGCCGCGGGAGTCGGCTGCGGTGGGGCTGAAGAGGAACTGCAGGCGCTGGAGCTGCCGCACGTACCGGCCCACGCCGTTGTGGAGGACGGCGGTGAGGAACCGGCTGGGCGACCCGCGGCCCGTCATGGCTCCGCGCTCACCCGGAGCCGGAACCGCCGGAGAGGCGGGACGGGGAACAGCCGCCCCCGCCCCGCCGGGAAGTGACGCTCGGGGAGCGGGACCCGGCAATGGCGGTGTCCGTGTGGCCCCACGTGGGGGCGGCGGCCTGAGCGGCTCTGCGGGGCCGGGGGCCGCGGGGCAGCCGCCCATGCGGAGCGGCAGCGGCGCGGGAGGGTGCGGGGGCGGTCAGGATGGCGCTGGTGCCCCTGCGGCCCGGCAGAGCCGCCGGCCGCCTCCTGCCGCTGTTCTGCGGGGGGACCAGGAGCAAGGGGGCCTCGCTGAGCCCCGGGGTGCCGGGCCGCCTCGGCCAGCGGCGCTACAAGAAGGACGTGCTGCCCTCCCCCGAGGGGCCCGCGCCCTCCGTCTCCATCACCGAGATCCGGCAGTACCTGCGCGCCCACGACATCCCCTTCCACGACGGGTACAGCTGCCTGCACACCCCCAGCCTCTTCACCGCCGGCCACGCGGACCAGCCGCCGCAGGCAGGCGCCAGTGCCCCGTACACGCTTTTCATTGACAAGACCACGGGTAGCTTCCTGTGCACGGCCACCCTGGCCGAGGGCACCTGGCAGGACTTCCAGGCCAACGTGGAGCTGCGGCACCGTGGTATTCCCCCTGCCAGCTCAGAGGAGATGGAGGAGGACATGCGACAGGCTAGCGAAGATGCCCGCTGCATCTGGGACCGGGCTCTGCCGCTCTGGGAGCTGCTGGATGAGGAGGAGACCAACAAGACCAAGGCCATGTTTGGTATCTCCTTGGTGTCAAATGCCACTCTGAAACGCTTCGGGGTGCGTTATCTGAGGACTGCCAAGTCCCTAGTCTTCCCCTGGTTCAGCCCCCGCAATACAACCCTGAAGGGCCTGAAGCTTGTGAGGGTGGAGAAAAAGGGGAACACGATAGCTTACCTGGAAGAGACTTTACCCCGCATCGATTCTTATCACAATCTTTTTGGGCTGCCCCTGATCGGCTGCCGAGACACAGAGCTGGTCTTAACTGGGTGGGAGCTGGATGCCCTGGCCTTGCACCAAGCCGCAGGGGTGGCCAGCCTGGCCCTGCCGCGGGGGACCACCTGCCTGCCTCCTGCCCTCCTCCCCTACCTGGAGCAGTTCAAGCGCATCACCCTCTGGCTCGGTGAGGACCTGCGCTCCTGGGAAGCTGCCAAGCTCTTTGCCCGCAAGCTGAGCCTCAAGCGCTGCTCCCTCGTGCGCCCTGGGAACCTGCAGCCCCGGCCCTTGGAGGCTCTGAACCAGGGCCTGAACTTTACCAAGATCCTGCGTGCTGCCCTGCCTGCCAGCCACAAATCTATCATCTCCTTCCGGCAGCTGCGTGAGGAGGTGTTTGGGGAGCTATCCAACACCGAGCAGGTGGCTGGCGTCAAGTGGATGCGCTTCCCCGAGCTCAACAAGCTCCTCAAAGGGCATCGCAAAGGGGAGCTTACTGTCTTCACAGGTAAGGGTCACAGTGGCTGGTGGACAGGGGGAGCAGAAGGCTCTTTGGTGGCTTCACCCTTCTGGAGTTGATGCCTCGTGAGTCTTCCAAGTCTCTCTGCTTGTGGGTTTGGCTGAGCCAGTCTTGCAGGAGTGTGAGAGGCTGCGGTGCATTCCTCAGTGTGATGGGACTGGGCATGCCGATGCGGTGATGGGCTCCCTGCCTGGGGCAGCATAGGAGAAGTCCTGGACTGTCCCTTATGCCTGCTCCCACCTGCCACCTCCTGTCTGAGCCGTCCCTGTGCCCACCCCACCGGCTGCCCAGCCCTTCCCAGGGACCCACAGGCTGTGGGAGGCAATGCCCATGCACCCAGGCATGCAGTGTGGCATGAGATGTTGTTTATGGTGTGAGTGCTGTGGATGGGCCTCTCTTATCCCACTCCCTGGCACTTCCACCTCTCAACAGCCTGACCGCATGTTCAGGATGGGTAGGATCATCTCCCCAGCCAATTCCTCCTGTTTCTGTTCTTGCGCCAGGCCCGACGGGCAGTGGAAAGACCACCTTTATCAGCGAGTACGCGCTGGACCTGTGCATGCAGGGAGTGTGCACGCTGTGGGGCAGCTTTGAGATCAACAACGTCCGCCTGGCCAAGATCATGCTGACGCAGTTTGCGGGTCGGCGCCTGGAGGACCAGCTGGAGCTGTACGATGAGTGGGCTGATCGCTTTGAGGACCTCCCACTCTACTTCATGACCTTCCATGGCCAGCAGAACATCAAGTATGGTCCTGCACCTCCATCCCCAGTGGCATTTACCCCTCATGGCATGTGCTGCAGGGCCTTGGGGAACTAGGGCTCTTCCGCCGCAGTGAGTCACAGATTTGGGGCTGGCAGGAGGCACGTTGGGACTGTTCAAGTCCTGGAGTTGGCATGTGGGGACTTTATGGCTCAATCAGCTGCATTCCTCCTGTTGTGGGGACTGTCACAGACTCCCTCTGGGGTGGGGGTGAAGGGAGGGAATGTGTCCCCGTGCTAGGACGTGACCCTCCACACCTTGCTCATCTGGCAGCACTGTCCTTTGCTGAAGAGGTAGGACAGGCACCTCCAGCTCCTTCTATTCATCAGGTGCTGCGGCACCTGCACAGATCCCCATGTGCTCTTAGGGTCCCTGTGGGCTGGGGGGATTGCAGGGCAGTGGGCAGGGGCTGTGTGATCAGCAGCTGGGTCCTCCTGACCCCAGCTGCCTTTACTTGTGTGGATGGGGCTGTGCCTGTCCTGCAGTGGGGAAGATGCAGAGTTGGGATGGACTCAGTGCTCATCAGGACTCAGCCTGACACCTGCCAGCTCTGTTTCTCTGTGCCTTTGTGCCTGGCTCAGCATCCCCATCCCCACCTCTGCTAATCCCTGGGGCTGATCCCGGTCTCTCCTGTCCAGGACAGTGATTGACACCATGCAGCACGCCGTCTACATGTACGACATCACTCACGTGATCATTGACAACCTCCAGTTCATGATGGGACAGGACCACCTCTCTGTGGACAGGTAGCCCTTCTCCAGTTTGACCCCTCATTCCTCTGCCACCCTCACTGCTGGAGCTGTCCCTGTCAGATGTCATGGTAGGGGCTGGGGACCCGCTCAGAGTGTTTCCTTTACTACTGTCTGGCCACCCTGTTTCTTTAAAGGGTGATCACTGCCATAGGGAGGAAGAGATGAGAAGGGGTGAACAGATTACCAGCCATCCCTGCTGTGCCATATCCCTTTGCTTGTGTGGGCTTGGCTGTCTCACAGAGAGTGATCCCACACTCCTGGGTGCTATCTGCTGTAGGGATGAGCACCTTGCTGCACCCTGCCACCAAGCAGTGCCAGCTCCTAACCCTATTCTTGCTGCTGTGGCAGGCTCATTGCTCAGGACTACGTGGTTGGTGCCTTCCGCAAGTTTGCCACGGACAACAACTGCCACATCACCCTGGTCATCCATCCTCGCAAGGAGGATGACGAGAAGGAGCTGCAGACAGCCTCCATCTTTGGCTCTGCCAAGGTGAGCTGGGCCAGCGTGTTCCCAGGAGGGGCTGGGATACTTTGCGCAGTTGTCCCCAGCTCCAGTCAGCACCCTGAGTCATCACTGGGGACTTGAAAAAAGCTGAAAGGGATGGGAATGTCCCCAGGAGTCCTCATGCAGGCAGAGAGCAAACCCATTGCCAGCTAAAGCTCTGTTGGGGCTTTAGGTGGAGTTAATTAATAGTCATTGACTGTGAGTGGGATGTACAAGGAGATAATTAAAGAAGGAGGCAGGGAGGGTGCAGGGATGGGCTCTCAGTACTCTGGTCTCTTCCGTGGTGCTGAACAACCTGCAGTGGTGGGCAGGAGGTGCTCTCTGTGCATGGCCCTCCTGTGTTCCCATTTCCACAAGATGTCCTATGGCTGCAGCTCAAGCCTATCTGTCTTGTGGGTCACTGGGGTGTCCCAAGGGAACACAAGGGGTTGATTTTGGGGAAGTGCTGGAGTTGCTGTGGCCTGGGGTGCCCCATAACAGGGCTCGAAGAGGCTGGGCCGGCTGTCTGTGAGCAACTCTGAGCCCTGTGACTCTGGCTGTATCCCTGCCACTCTCCTGGAGATGTTTTCTTTTCCCCAGGCCAGCCAGGAGGCCGACAATGTCCTCATCCTGCAGGAGCGTAAGCTGACAACAGGGCCAGGGAAGCGCTTCCTGCAGGTGTCCAAGAATCGCTTTGATGGGGACGTGGGCATCTTCCCTCTGGAGTTCAGCAAGGCCTCGCTCACTTTCTCGTCCTCCAAAAGCAAGTCCAGGCTGAAGAAGGTGAAGGAGGAGAAGGAGCTTTTAGCCAAGAAAGCTCTGGAGGGAGGTGTAGGAGCCTCCAAGAAGCCATGAGCCCATCAGGTCTCTTCCTCCTTTCGTCTGGAGGGATGAGGACTAGTGCTGGCAGCACAGGGCTGGAGTATGCCAGCCCCTCTCCCTGGGAACAGCAGTCACGTGCCACTGTGGCCCTCTTCCTGCATGAACCAGCCTCTTGGCCACCAGCACAGTGTCTCTGAGTACCACTGTGAGAGGAGGAGTGGGCTAATCCTAGGAAACAGTGACCTGGGGAAGGTGCTTTGACAAACACTGGCTGCTCCATGCTGGTGCTAAGTGCTGGGAGCATGATGGGAATGGAGTCAGCCTAGGTTGGATGATGGTGGGGATCACCTGTGGCCCAGGGACTTTCCCTGTTTCTGGACCTGTGACAGGTCGTTGCACTGTGGCTAAAACGGAGCCGAAATCAGAAGTTGTTGCTAAGTGGGAGGGACTGAGAGGGGCAGCTGTATAGAGGGACACATACTGGAAAAAACCCCATCATGAGTGGGGTCGGAGGCCTCAGTCCTGGCTGGGATGGAGTCAGTGAGGGAAAGATGGTGAAGCGTGGGAGATTGTGTATGTCTCATGCCCTGGAATTGTGTGCTCTTGGTGAGACATGGTGGGAGTGGGTGCGATGTGGCGCTCTCCAGCTCTGCCCCCTTGGCTGGCACCTGACCTGGCTCCCTTTGCTCAGGGTCTCCCAAGCCCTTTTCTCTGGGCATCACCAGCAATAAAACCTCACAGGGGGCAGCCCTGCTTTGCTGTGCTGCATTAGGGGAGCTGCCACCCCCCCTGCAGGCAGCAAATACTGTGACCTGGCCAGTCCTTGCCTTGGTAGGATGAGTCCATAGCTGGATCTTGGTCTAATAATCCCTTTGATTTTTTCCCTTCCTATTTTTATTAAAGAATAAATGTGAGTGCCTTTTCTGTCCCTGTGACTGGAGGACCCTGGGGCTGGGGGGGGTACCCTGGCCAGGGAGGGGGTGGCTTCCCAAGGACGTCTCTGCTGCACCCAGCATCCTGCCCCAGCCCTGACATACGGGTTATTAGCAGCCTCTGCACAGGGCATAGTTTTAATCTGAGCCATAATGAGGGGCCAGAGCAGGCAGGCAGTACACACCCAGCCTGGGGTTTCCGGGGTGTACCTCCTCTCCCGGAGAGCACCCGTGGATGCTGTCAGTGCAGGTGTTGTGAGTACCTGCAGGGCAGGCTGGGGGCAATGGTGGAGGATGGTCCTGGGGAAGTGAAGGTAAGATGGAGGAGCAGAGCTGGATCAGGGTTTGCATGGCAGTGTGGAGTTGGGGGGGGATGAGGGTGTCCTTCCTCAACCCAAGGGCCCCCTCCAGCTCACTGGGCCCCATTTCTCCAGTCTTACTCAGATCAGGTGTTGTCATAGGTCCCTGGAGTTGAAGTGAGGCAGTGGGGTAGCCCAGGACCACCATCTCCCACCCATCCCTCCTTGGGGCTGGGAGGGGATGGAGGAGCTGAGACTGTGGGGGGACCCTGGGTGACCCCAGGCTCCCAGAGGACAGGTGGGCACCCACCTGGGGTGGGTGAGTTGGTGAGGGTTTATTTTATTCTCATTTTTCTCCCAGTTTGGGTTTCTCGGAAAAGTCGGGGGGTTGCATTACCTTTAACATCTCATGGAGAGAAGG
>VZRE01004007.1:1041292-1052169 GCA_013396775.1 Cephalopterus ornatus | reverse complement strand
AGTGCAGGGAGTGCCCTGGGTCCTTACGCGGGGGATGTCACGCATGGCGGGAGGGATGCTTGGCGCGGGGTGGGAGGGAGCTGAGCGCCGCTTCTCGCGGGGAAGGGCGGCCGCGGAAATAGCGCCGTGCGGGGTGTGGCGGTACCTTCCCCGGGGGTTATTCCTCCGTCCCGTGCCCTTCCGTGCTCTCCCGCTGCTGGCAGCAGCTCTAGCCCCGAAGTGGTGGGTCCTCGACTCCCACCTGTGACCGGGGTGCCCTGTCTGGGTGAGTAGGGTGTCCGTGACTTCTGGTGGCTGTTCGGGGGGGTCCCACTGACAGATCGCAGGGTGCAGTGGTGAGGTCACACCAACCATGAGCTGCCCCATCTGCTGGGTGGCCTCGGGGGTCCCCACTGAGCTCCATTACAAAGAGGCTCCCTGTTCACCCCTTTGTCCCCCCAGGCTGGGGGAGCTCCAGAGCTGCCCCAGCAGGGCTATTGGGGGATACGCAGGCACCACATCCCACATAACCCTTTCAGCCCCACCCTGCCAGAAGATGCCACCATCCTTGCCTGCCACCATCAACATCCGGGAGCCTCGATGGGACCAGAGCACCTTTCAGGGCCGGGCCAAGCACTTTTTCATGGTGACAGACCCCCGAAACCTGCTGCTCTCAGGGGCCACGCTGGAGGAAGCCCGACGGGTGGTGGAGGACTACAGGTACCCAGGGAGAGCGTGGGTGTACCCTCAGCACTGCTCCTGGGCTGGATACAGCCTTGGGGCCATCCCCACGGGTGGGAATGAAAACTGTACTGACCATCCCCCCAGCCAAAGCCAGCCCTCCAAACTGCCTGGCTGGTCCCTAAGGTTGTGGGGGACCAAGTAGGGCATGAGTGCTGGCAGAGAGTCTTTCAACAGGTACTACCCTTACCTGGCAGGGCGGGCACGGTACCCCCAGGGCTGACAGAGGATCAGCTTTGGCGGGCAAAGTACATCTACGATTCAGCTTTCCACCCTGACACGGGTGAGAAGATGCTCCTTGTGGGACGCATGTCTGCTCAGGTCCCCATGAACATGACCATCACCGGTTGCATGTTGACCTTCTACAGGTACCTGTCCCCTCCTCACCCCAGGGCCAGGAGGGTGCCCCTCCCAGGCCCTGAGCTGAGGAAGGGACACATGTCCCATACTGCACAGTGCCCTAGTGCTGTAGGAGCTCAGGTGGCATCTCCCAATGCGACCAGCACCACCTTCTCTCTGGCAGGACCACACCGGCTGTGCTGTTCTGGCAGTGGGTCAACCAGTCCTTCAATGCCATTGTCAACTACACCAACCGCAGTGGGGATGCACCCATTACGCCCAGGTAAGCATCCCTCTGACCAGGTTCTTGGGATACTCCAAAATGCCAGGTACATGCCTTGAACAGTTCCTTGAATAGCAGGGAGCTGTGAGATGGGATGATGGGGACCTGGCGCAGGCAGAGATGGGGCTGTCAGAGTTAGTGGTAGAGCTGGGAAAGGAACTCAGGTGTCCTGATGCTTTTGAAGGGCATGCTGTCCCCTGTGGAGGGGGAACTGGGATGAGGGGATCCTGGCTTATGGGTGTCACTTCCTGCTCTTGCAGCCAGCTGGGGACAGCCTATGTGAGTGCGACCACAGGGGCAGTTGTCACGGCACTGGGGCTCAAATCTCTCACCAAGGTAAGGTGACCCTTGGCCATCATGGGTGGGGCACCTGGAGCCTCCCCATGGGATCTCCCTAAGCTCTGAGCTGATCAGCAGATTCACCCCATCACCTGGGGCAGAGAAGAAAATGGAGAAAAGGGCTTTGCTGGGGTCACCCACACAAGACAACTGCTCTCCTGAGTGATGTCTGTGGAGATGGCCTGTCCGTCCAGCCTTGCTCCAGCTGCATCTCTCCAGGCTTTTTTCACCCCTCAGCCTCCATCCAGGCCTGGAGTGGGATGTGGGACCCCCCCAGACCCTTTGGGCTCTGCATCTTTTACTGGCTGAGAGTTCCAGAGGAGGAGGGAATGTTTTTCTCCAGTGGGGCTGAGACACCACAGGGTCTTGCAGGAGGATGGTTGCAGATCTGGAAACAGCCAGCTCTGCCCCCAGACCCTCTGCATTACATGCTCCTACTTTTTCCCCCAGCACTTGCCAGCCATCATCGGCCGGTACGTGCCTTTTGCGGCTGTGGCAGCTGCCAACTGCATCAACATCCCACTAATGAGGCAGAGGTGAGGCCCTGGGCTGGGCTGGGGTGCTTGGGGGTCATGTCAGGGTTCACCAGGCACTGGCAGGGAACTTAGGGACTTACCTTGCTGGCCCTGCTGTCATCCCTTAGCCTGGGGGGTTGGCTTGAGGTTACAAGCACCTGGTTGCATCCCCATACAGCCCTGTTAGGGACCACTCCCAAGTGTGAATGTGTGTCCAGCTGAGATCCCCTGCAGTTTATTATGCAGGCAGTGGATGGGGATACAGGAGGATACCAGCTTCCCTTGGAGACATGCCCTTCCTGATCCCCCCACCCTTGTGCCCTGGGGCCCCCTTCAATGCCTCTCTCCCTGCAGAGAGCTCAAGCTGGGGATCCCAGTCACAGATGACAATGGGAACCGCCTAGGAGAATCCACAGCTGCGGCCCAGAAGGCCATTTTCCAGGTGGTGGTGTCCCGCATTGGCATGGCAGCCCCAGCCATGGGTGAGTGTCCCCTCCTCCATCTGTGCTGGGGGATTGCAGATGGTCCCTGGCAGCATAGGATGGGGTCCCACTGCTGATGGGAGCCTGTGAGAACTGGGAGCTCATCTATTTTCCCTTTGCCTCAGCCATCCCGCCAGTGATCATGAACATGCTGGAGAAGAGAGCTTTCCTTAAGGTACTAGGGGTCCTGGGATGGGAGGGTGAGCATAGGGGCACCCCTCGAGCTTGTCACATTGCCGGCACCCCTTGGAGCTGGCACACCATCAGAAAATAGGCACCTTCCTGCCCTGTTCGCCGCACTGACACACAGCCTCTCCTTGGCAGCGGTACCCGTACCTGAACGCTCCCCTGCAGGTTGGCCTGGTGGGATTCTGGTAAGTCACTCTCCACCCATGGGTGGCACTGCCCTAGGCACAGACTTAGCCCAGGTATTGGGGAGAGTGCTGCTGAGGGTTCTGCTTGGCAGGCAAGGTAGGACCTGCCCCAGAATTTCTTGGGGGAATGCCAGAGCTCAGTCAGGCTGGTAGCTCCCCAGCAGATGGGATGGGATATGAGGTCCTGGGGCTTGGAGTTGTTCTGCTCCATCTTGATGTCTCTCAAGCTTGCCATGGGCTCAGGCTCAGCATTGCTGTTCTCCCACACTGGTGGAACAGGCTTGTCCCACTTCAGGAGCCAAATGCAGGGTCTGGAGCTCCATATCCATTTGTTGGCGGAGCACCTGGCACAGTTCTGGGCTGCCTTTCTGCTGCTCTGGCATCAGGACATGGGTGGGTGTGGGTGATTCATGCAGCCCAGCTTCTCCTCTCATTGTCTATCTCTTCCAGTTTGGTGTTCGCCACCCCGCTGTGCTGCGCGCTCTTCCCACAGAAAAGGTACAGACAAACACCTTGCCTGCACGTGGCTCCCATGGGGCAGGGCTGGGATGTAGGCATGGGCTACTTGCGCTTTCTGACTCCCAAGAGATTGTTTTGCTTCTGTGAGTGGTCAGAGGCTGGGACCTGTGCACACATATGCCTCTGTGCACACGCAGCAGTGCAGATCCAGGGGTCTGTGCTGGATCATGGGAACAGCATCCCCAAGAGGTACAGCAGGTGGTTTTCCAAGCTGAGGCCACCAGCATCTCCTCCATCCTCTCTGTCTGTGTCCCCTTGGCAGCTCCATGGCCGTGAGCAGCTTGGAGCCTGAAGTCCAAGATCAGATACGGAAGAAGGACCCATGGCTGGAGACAGTCTACTTCAACAAAGGGCTCTGAATGGGGGTCCTGGGGCAGCCGAGATGTGTACCACGGAGCTGCCGGGCCAGCGCATTGCTGAACTTCGCCCTTCGGATTCCTTTGGGGTTGCTGCCGCTTTCCTTTGGCCATCGCGTTTCCGTAGGTTCCAGGTGCTCCACCCTGCTTCCCAGGGTGCCTGCAGCCATGCAGCACCACACCAAACCCTGTCCCCACGCCTGGCTCAGCCCTGCTCTGGGGACCTCCTGGCTGGCACCCCAACGCGTTCCTTCTGTGCTTACCCTGTGTGTGCCTGTAGCTGTGTACAGTGCACAGGGGAACATGGGCAGCAGCACCAGGGACCTTGTGAGCTGTGGTAGAGGAAAAAATTGAGGGATGAGGAAGAAAGTGGTGCTCTCCAGCTTTAGGATGCAGCAGACAATCATAGCAATTGAGGGGTAGAACCCCTGTGTAGGCACCCCCCGGTCCCCAGTGGTTTAGCAGCTGGTGCTTGGGGATGGCAGAGCAGCTTTCAGAGAGCAAAACTCCCAATACCCAAAATACCTGTGGGTGAGTGATCAAGTGCACATAACGGCTTGAACTCAGGGCGGGGGCGGCTCTCCCAGCCCAGGCGTGTGCTCCCAGCTCACCTTCTGCTCTCTTCCAGGCTGCTCTGGAGATTTAATCTGACTTTCTGCTCCTTCCATCCCCAGAGCAAATGGCACATTTTAATCCCAGCAGAGTCTCCATTTTTATTCTCATTTTAATGCCATCTCTGTTCAGGGCTGGGCTCCCCCCAAGGGGTTAGTCTACCCGCTCCTGGAGTGCTTGCTTTCAGATGGACCTTCTCAAATAGCTTTAAATGCACCATGGTTTACTCTAGGTTTTTTGGATATACATATAATGTACCTATATATACCAAACAATAAAGGCAGATTGTTTATACAAAACCAAGAGCAAAGAGGAGCATGTTGCTTGCCAGTTTGTTTATGGTGGAAAGGAACTGCCACTGGGGTAAGGATGGGAGCAGGAGGGAGGGGCAGGTTGGCTTATTGGATGCCCCTGTACCCCTCAGGGCTGGCCTCTGCCCCCTGTTTTCTAGTCCACTGCCTTTGCAGTGGCTCTGGCTGGCCCGGCATGTGCTTAAGCTTATCCAGCTGTCAGGAGGGCTTTTTTTAGTACAGTCGGCTTTGGACTTCGCTGCTGCGCAGAGAGCTTTGCTAAGCTGCTGCCCTCGATGTCTCTGGTTTGAAGAGGCCAGAGCGTCACCCTGGCTCTGCCGACATTCACACCCCCTCTTCCAGCCCACTCACAGGGCACTCTCCTTCAATCCTGGCTCTGGTCCTTTGCTTGCCTCTCCTGTGGGGCTATTTTTATCCCACTTTCTATGCATGGCTATTGGAGAGCAGATCGCTGCTGTTGCAGGACCCTGGCAAGGCTGTGGGCAGCAGCTGCCTCGCCCCTCAGCTTTCTGTCTGACCTGGGCAGTCAGAAGGAGCAATGGATGTCTATGGAGGGAGAGGAGGGATGGAGGCAACCATGCTCTGCAGTGCCCTGTGCTGAAGGATGGAGGAGTGAGAGCCGCTGCTAAGCCCAAGATGGGCAGATGCAGCAGTGGCAAGATAAGGGCCAGGCAGCCCAGAGCCACCCTGTGCCAGAGCCACCCTGTGCCACAGCTTCCCCAGTGGGCAGCAGCTGGGAGAGGCCAGGCTGTGGGTGCTGCCCTCGAGGAGCAGCCAGGAGAACATCTGCACAGAGCACCCACACAAGGTGGGGGAGTGGATTGGGACAGGCGCGTCAGGGATCTGTCCCCCTCCTTCTCCCAGCCCCAGAATATTGCAAATATCTCCCCTGAGCCAGCCATTGGAGGCTTATAAATAATGCAGCCCCTCGCCGTGCAATAAGGGCTTGTCAGTAGCTATTCTGCTCTCATAAATTAAAGATGAAAAGGTACAAGGCTCTTGCCAGAAAAATGAAGACAAATTTTTAATAGCTTGCCAAGACACAGGGAGATGGAGCGCACAGGAAAAATGAATTACGTTTTTATTATGTGTTTTATTGTGGTGTAATTGAATGGGATTATCTGAGGATACAATATATTTCCAGAGCAGTGCAAAGAAAACAAAAATAATGATGACACCTGCCTCCTCCACACACACCACCAGGCTGCATGGGGACACCCTCGTGTGTGCACTGGCTGGGAGCTGGCCCTGAGCTGGTTGTGGCCACGTGAGGCAGAGATGGGAATAGGAGGGACACGGGACCAGAGGCGGAGGAGCTTGGGGTGGCTGGGTTTGGGTGAATGGCCAGGCAGGGTCTGGGCTCACCCCAAGAGCCTCCAGAGCTGTGAGGATGGGATACATGGCAGGGTGGCATGGCAGTACTTGGCCACACAGAACCACTGCATGTCTTTCACCTGTTTCCATATTCCCAGATGCTTTTACCCCATCTCTGAGATCCCCATGGTCTGTCCCCCACGTGCACAAGCTGGCATTGCTAGGCTGGGACATGACAAACTTACCTCTGGTAGGCTGCAGGTATGGTGTGCTGCCCTGCAAACCAACCGTGGTCACTTCATTCTGCCAGGAGGGACCTGTCCCCGTGGGTCTCCTGGTTGGGGGCAGAGAAAACTCACTTGGCCAGTGAGTTTTGGGGGGCTGACAAGCCCAAAGGCGACAGCGCTGCCTCTGCAGGGGAGCCCAGGATGCATCAGTGGATGCAGGGGAGCAAGGATGCTCAGTCCTTTCCCAAGCTGGCTCATCACAGAGGTCAAGGGCCAGTCCCAGAAAGGCAGCAGCTGGACGTCACCAGGGGTGCTGGGGGTGTTGGGCGGCGCTGGGCCAGGGGCATCGATTGGTCCCTAGCATCTTTAATGAGCTGCCCGACCACAAGCTTTAACCTTGCCCATAATGAGGGCGAGCGGCAGCAATTCCTACCGCCTCAGCCGGCTCCCCCAGCCTTAATGAGCTAATCAATACTTGTTCTCAGCTTAATTTCCAGCTAATTGCTCTTTAATGACGCCTGGAAATGGGCAGCCTCTTGTAAGGGGGAGCGGGCAGGCTCCCCTTCCCCAGTGCCCGTCCTCAGTGACAGGGGGTGCTGGAGCACTGGTGGCGGGTCACCTTCCCTGGCTGCATCTCAGCACTGCTGGCGCTGCTGGAGGCTGGGGAAAGGGAGGGTGGCAAAAGGGACAGCGGACACGGTGCCACTGAGCTGGCAGCACCCTCTGGAGCACCCTGTCTGAGGAGTCCATGGAGCCCTGAGCACACAGGGCAGCCTGACCAGAGGATCCCCACATGCCAGGAGGGTACCCAAACCCCTCAGGACACTACATTGCAGTGGGGGCTTCCAGGCTCTGTTCATAGTGGGGCTTTTAGTGTTCAGGGGGATGGGGTGGTGGAGCTGAGGTGTCCATGCGTTGCCCCAGGATCTGCAGCCCCCAGGTACAGGGTCAGTGTCACCGCAAGGGGACGAGGACGAGGCCAGCAGTGCCCTGGAGGTGGCAGCAGAGACCCCGCAGCTTCTTGCCCGCGCCTCTTGCCCGCACCTCTGTGCCGGGGTAGACCCGCAGGCAGGACCGGGGTCAGGCAGGCACTGCGGGGAGGGCTGCGAAGCCGGGGTGCGGAGGGAGCCGGGCGGTCATGGGGCGGTGGGACCTGCTCTTACGTGGCACCTTGCCAGCACGGGGACATCCCCCGGGAATGCAGCCCCCGTCGCCTCTTCGGTTCCAGGCCCCGAGTTGCATGACCTGAGCTTGGATGGGGCTTGTGGGAAAGCCCCACGAAAGCGGTGGGATTCCTCCGCGGATAGAGCTGAGTCGCGGCTCTGGCCGGGGACGCCGGGCAGACTGGGGACCGGAATGTCCCTTACCACTTGGCCATCGCGCCTCGGGCCGCCTGAGAGCCCCCGGCCCCTGCACACAGCTGCAACTGCTTCCCCAGGAATTTGCTGACAGATTAGTTCTTCAGAGGAATTCGCTCTGGAAAGGCCTAGAGAAACCTGAGCCTGACTGCTTCCCAGCGCGGGTCTGGCCTGGCATGCAGACGGCATTGGGGTGGGGGAGACCTGCCTGCTACCCATCCCTTGTCCCTGCATTGGAGCCCCAGAACGTGGCTTGGGACCCTTGAGAGCTGCGCAGCCTTGGTGTGGGTTGGCCAGAACTCGGCTCTGTCAGGCTGCTAACAGATGGCAGGAAACAGAGAGGAGCAGCAGCATTTGACACAAAATGAGAGAGATTTGGTGTATTATCAGAAGGAGACCCCCTTGGCCCCAGGCAGTGTGCTGGCAGCATTCTGTCCCAGCATCTCCAGTGACATTTGCTTCTGGCGTGACATAGGCTGCATCACCACCAGCCCAGCCCTGATGCTGGCTCGCCAGCCCTGCCTGACATGATGTGCATTGAGTCACTTGGCCCAGAGCTTTTTTTCCAGAGTGGATTTTTTTCCTTGGCTTCATCTGCCGTAAGCCCCAGATCCCTGTGGGGTGGTCTGGGAGATCAGCCCAAAGCTGGGGGTGAGCCATGAGCAGTGTGATACCCCTGATTGGCCATGATGGCTCTGTCATCAGTGTTTCAATCTGATGACGGAGGACTGGAGGGATGCCATGGATGTGGGTTTGTCAGGAGCATCCACAGACTCCTGGCTTCAATGGAACCATCACAAGATGGGAAAACAGTGGTAAGGAGTAACCTACCAGGGAGAAGGAGGAAGCTTTGGTGCATGAGGCTCAATCTTCAAAGCCCAGTTTCAGGAGCTTCACTGGGCTCAGGAAAAGGGAGGAGAAAGGAGAGATAGCTAGCCAGCACAGGTGGGGAGTCAGGAATGCAATTTACCCTACTGCCTGGCCATACAGGGCTGTGACCACCCTTTTTCCCAGAAAGCTGTGCCAAGCAACACAAGCCCCATTTGCAGCAAGGGGCCGCGTTGATTGACTCGAGGTGTGATTGAATGGAACTCCTTGTTAAGCACAGGTTTAGATCTCCCACTGCTCATTCATACCTGCTACTGTTTATTAGCACATTCAATAGTCTCATTAAGCAGGAGGTTTAATTACTTGCCAGGTTTGAGCTCCATCTTGTTGAGCTGAGCCACCCATGGCTTTCAGGCACTGGGTTGTGTTGCTCCATGGCTGGAGAGGTTCCTGCTCAGGTCTGTGTTTGGATTTCACCTCTAGCCAGGGGATCTACATCTGCAGACCTGGACTCTCCCTACCTTGTGAGTGGCTGATGCTGCAGTGATGCTCAGATGAATCCAGCCACCCAGAGGCCATGGTGACCCCATGAAGACAGGGACATACCAGGTGCTCAAGCCATGGCACATGGCAGAAGGTCCTTCCCCACATGTGTGGAAATGGGCAGCAGCACCAGGGCCCATTCCCCTTGCCCTTCTGCCAATGGCAAGAGACACAAATAACCAGGGATCATTGATGGCCCTCTTTTCAGTGGTGCCTGGGATTTAAGCACTGGCTCTATTTCTGTGCCAACCAGGAACTTTGTGGGCAGAAGGTGGTATCTGAGGCCAGGCTTGCACCACTGCTTTGCGCCCTGAGTGGAGCAGGGGCAGGTGAGGGTGTGTTTGGTGCAGGGATGCCTGAATGTGCAGGCAGTGCTTCACACCAAGGGTGGGAAGGGTGGCATGGTAGGGATAGCCCAGGAGGGTCAGCACCCCTTGTCTGGGTCACCTCCAGTCTGTCTCCTCTCTGCTCAGGCTCTGACTCAGCTCTGGTGGTGCACGTAGGAAAACCTCAGCTCTTTCTGACTTTCTTCCTGCTCCCAAAACAGCTGCAGCCCCAGCTGCTCAGCAACTCACAGATGCCGGACCTGAAAACATGCGGCATGTGGGGACCAAACTCAATAGGCTGGGCAAGGGGAGCCAGAGAGGGAGGCAGCCCTGAGCCAAGGGGCTGGGGGCCACAGAGGGGGAGTGGGACGTGAAACTGAAAGCAGAGCTGCCAGGAAACCCCCCTCTGCAGCAGGGGCCTAGAGGGGGGGTTGGCTGGCAAAGGCGGATTTAGGGGGGCTGAAGCCTGGCGCATTTTCCATCGTTAGACACGGCTGGATTCACAACATGACTGAGCGAAAGCCCTGGAACCCGGAATGAATTTGCAGGAGGGTGTTGGAAAGCAAAAGCAGATTTTTGCAGCATGGTGAAGGAAACCAGATCCTTAGAGGGGTCCTTCTTTGCTTGAGCTTCACCAGGGAAGTAAATCCTACAAATTCCTTGCCCGGAGGAGAGGAGCTGGCTGTGTGATCCCCGGCATGGCATGTGGAGCAATACACAAATGTACAGCTTGTTTGTGCTGCAAAGTCACACGCTGGCTCCCCCATTCCTCAGAGCCAGGGAAACTGAGGCAGGGAGCAGCAAAGCAGCTTGCCAGGGAGGTCTGGAGCCCCAGCCCTGTGCATAAGGGTTTTGCAGTGCTGTGGTGTGGAACATCCCCACCATTGCTCCCGATAGCTCTGCTCCAGCCAAGGTAATGCCCTTGTTTGCTCCCCAATACCCCCTTCATACCTGGTTCCTGAAATGGGGCAAGTGCAGATACCCCCAGGAATTATCCCCCTATTTACTTACAGCAGCTGCTCAGCTTTCCAGGCTGTCTTTCTCAGCCAAATTACAGGTTGAGAGATGCTTTTGACCACTTCCTTAGCCATGCTCACCCCTCCCATTTGCTTGTCCCCAAGGACCCCTGCAAAGTTGGTTTCTGCCCCCCACTCCAGTCCCCTACTGCCCCTTGGATGGAGCTGAGCATTAGCCCAGGTCCCGCACACGGCCGGGGGTGACTCCAGCGTGGGGGTCCGCGAGAGGGTGCTGGTGCCGGAAGGCTGGAGCGGCAGAGCCGCGGGGTCAGGGTGCGGTGCGTGGCGGGACCCCGGCAGGGAAGGGGTGCCGGCCAGCCCGTGTCCCGGTCCAGGGACGGGCCGCGGGCCCGGAGAGGGGCGGGGGGATTCACGTTTCGCTGACATCACGGCGGTGCTGGAGCGGCTGGGGGCC